>JAQFXM010000548.1:0-47053 GCA_034693345.1 Entomobrya multifasciata | reverse complement strand
CATCGTATAAAAGTGTCTAAAGGCTACTTCTTGTGTGAAGTTGGGCGAGAGAGAATGTTTTATATTTCACACACAATAGCGAAGAAAGAAAGCTAAAAATACTTGTCTCCACATTGTCTGGCAGCTTCACCAGAGGAGCCGAGCCTAATAGGAAAGGCATTGTTGTCTGTAGGTCATAATAGGTTTGCTGCGGCTGGGCCAGAGAAGAAGGAAAATCATACAAGAGTTTTGAGGAATGGTTCTCAATACATTGTTTGTACTTATACATTCCAGAGCGATAAGTACTATCGGTCGGTACTACGTCGTCGTTTCATTCACAAGTTCTTAAATGAACCAAGGAAAAATGTTCAGTTGTGAAATAAAACCCTTCCGTAGTGGATGAAATATTTCGTGCATAGCAGAAAAAAATTTACAAAAAATTTAATTTCAAAAATTCAGTTTTTAAGCCAGTTTGTGAGGCATGTGTAAATATATAATTTCCAGTATGTCAGTTTATCTCGTTTTCTTAAGAAAATCACTTATTCGTTGTGCAAAAAAATCTAAAGGCAAATTTATTTTATTTTCCGTTACAGATCTTCCTCCCAGGTCAAATGACGAGAATAGAGGAGCCAGATCTTCTCATAGATCATGACACTGGTGGAGGAGGTGGTGGATGCAAAAGGTTCCTTGGAGGTCCCGCAGTGGAACCATTCGCATATTCCGGTGTTGCCAGCAGGGCGAGTGGTGACGTTCTACACAAAAATAAATCCGGTGAAATTTCCAGGAAATGGTTTCCCTTCTCCAGCAACCCTTCCCCAAAGAAACCTTGCAGGACAAAAGAAACGGACATAGTTTCCTTCAGTTCTTCCTCACCCACATCCCCAACGAGAGAGAAACCCTCATTTGTACATAATAATAACAACAACAACTACATCATTGATATGACATTGGATGAGAATACCCGGTGGCCGTCTTCGACAGCACAACATTCAATCATCCCTTCCAGCAACGTTAACACTGGAAAACATCTCCCAACAATTCTTCCTCCTCCCGCAGTCGTTCCGTCCAGTAATCCCAGTGGGATTATGAGCAGCACAACCAAATCTTCTAAGAACAGCAATAGTTCTAGTAATAATCCTAGTAAATCAACAAAACATAGTAAAAATAGTAATAGTAATAATCACGTAAATAACAAAAATAATTGTAATAGTAATTCTAGTAGCAGTGCTAGTAGTAGTGTAAATACCCGAATAAATAACTGTGGACCTACATCAGTGACGACCACAGTAGACTCGCATGTTGGTTCAAGTAGTAATCATTACCCATGTACTAGTATTACCGGCGATGAGGACTCTGTAGGCAGACATTTAATTATTAGATATATTAACTGTAATGAAAGACCTAATAAGAAGCAACTGGTGACATTAGGTTTAATTTCTGTAATATTTATAATCGTTCTAGTAATACTCCTAGCCTTGTTTGTGGGACCCACCTCAACGTTGGGTGGTGGTAGTAGAAATACAAATAAAAATAGCAAAGAAAATAATGCGTTAAGTGATACTTTAATTTCCAGTGATATTGCAAGTAGTTTAAATAATGACGATGTAGATTTAGATGACAGCGAAAGTTATGATGACGGTGACTCGCCATACTACAGTGGTACAACTAGTAGTACGGGTTTAGATTTGAAAAAAGTTTCAAAACTCAGTTGGGACTTGTTGAATAGCAACAATCAAGATTCCAGTTTGAGAGGTGGTAGTAATGTTGGTGGGGGTAGTAGTCGAGGAGGGGGTGGAAGTGCCTCATTGCCCCCACTAGGTACAATTAGTAGTGGAGGCGAAGGTGAAATCATCCTTCCTGCAAAAATGATTTATACCTCATCTGGAGACTCGACAGATCTGATTCCTTCTGAACATGGAAGTGGGATAGGTGGAGGCTCGCAAAATAAAAAGCGAAGTTGCTGTAGAACACAAAAATACTCACAGGTTATAAAACGGGATGGTTGTGAGCCACTGACCATTGTTAACAAAATGTGCTTTGGGCAGTGTGTATCAGTTTGGGTTCCTGGATTATTTGCGTCATTCCCCGTGTGCAGACCGTCCAAATCAACCTTTAAAACTGTGACATTAACTTGTGGGAGAAACAGGGAAAAAAGGAAACGGGTACGGATCGAAAAAGTCCGACGATGTTCGTGTATGGAAATTGAACCAACAGCAGCTTCGCTTTAATTATCAACTTAAGTATAAAAGTAACTTGTAGGCTAAGAAAAGAAAACTAAAACTGGTATTTTATAAATTTAACATGTATGCAACTTTTTAAAACAAAAAATATTTATTCACACTAAATAGCAAAACTGCGACATTCTCACAAAGACAAAAAAAATATAACGAAATGATAAATAACCTATGAAAGTACCTTGTGATATAATACTCGGTCATTTTATTTTATATGTTGATATATATGTTTAAATATATATATTTATAACATTTTTTATATCAACATTACTTACCTCAAATCAATACCAATTTTTTTTTTACTATTTTACTTTTTTAAAGCAATTTTTATACAGCCAGAAACTTTTGTATTGAATATGTAGGAGGCAACCAAATAAAACCACTTTTTGTATGACTGATAAAATATGAGATGCTATTAAACATAATGCTATATATCATAAATTTTATTATCTTTTAAGTAAACACTGTCAACAGACTTTAGTTGTGTGAGTTTTAAAAATATATGTTAAATTTAAGAACATCGGTATTTTCATGTCTGTTTAAAGGGAAAATATTTTTTACCTTTTTGTTCCAAACCAAGTCGCGAGCACCATTATTCCTACTCTGGAATTCGTTATTTACTTACCTACCAACGAAAAAACAATTAAATCTTATCATCAGGTATCTTGAAAAACTTTACAGTTTTCTTGTGCTTGTACCGTTCACCAATGAATTTTTTGTGTGTACTGTAGTCATTGTGAAGTATTATTAGAATTTTAATTACTTTTATCATATAATTATTGTAATGATATATTATACTAATACTATATAAAAATGCTGTTTTATGTATGTATAAAAACAAGATAAAAATGCAAAGACCACATACAGGCATCCTGACAAAAAAGAAAAAACTTTACCAACCTCAAAAATCCTACTAATAAATGAATAAAAAATGTTCAAAACCTGAACTGAAAACAATTTCCAATTTAAAAAATAATTGTTAATGAAAAATTTATTTAGCATATTTTCGTAGAATATAAAGAAGCTTTATATTCACTGGCATATTTTCATAAAAAAAACAAGAGTAAAAAGTCTGGCTAATTGTAGCAAAACAAAGCCATTTTGGTATTTCCACCGATGAGGTACAAAATTCAAGAACTATAGATCGGTAGCTGTATTTTTCGGCACTGCCTAGTAGAATACGTTTAGCAAAATGAATTGCATGCAAAGTTTGGAGACGCCAAACTAGTAGACAAAGACGGTAGAGAAAGTATAGAGAAAACTCTCACACCATTTTCAATTAACTTTACATAACATGAGGGTTTTCTATTACTGGCTAATTAAACCGGCGCACTATTTCCTGTTGTTGTGTTTGATAAACCTTGAATATTTGGAGTTCATATATTTGTTTGAATAAATTATGCATTCCATCATGTCATATTTTTGCAAAAACTGATCTTTGAACATTGACCAGTAGAACAACCATGAGCAGTAATCATGATGTCGGCGTAAGCTATCCGATGGATGGCAAGATGAGCAAGTTTAAGGTTAATTGATTGCACTAGTGGTATCAATAGGGGAAAATGAAAATAGGTGAGGATCGATGAGATGATATACCTTAAGCCAATGCATTGACACTTAGATAGTACGTACACACTTCATTTCCGTTCTAATGAGTAATAATTATGAAAAATGTTAAATCTCACAATTCACAGCTCTGATCAAAGGCCATTTTTGTATTTAAATAGAAACCTAACTCTCTATCTCAATTTTATTACGCGTACTAAATAAGTTGATATAATTCCTATTCCAATTAAATCAATCAAAATCGTAAAATAAACTTTGTTTAGCTGCCTTATCATCGTCCAAAGAAGTGCGTCGCGTTCCGCTACTGAATATTGTGTGTGGAGACGATTCCCTCTTGGCAGAGGCTTTTCTCCCTTGCCTAGGTGGAGATCTTTCCCTCTGACCAGAGCTTCTTCGCTCCTTACCATCGGTTGAAGAGGAGCGTCGCGTCCCGCTATGGGTTGTTATGTGACTTGGTGGAGGCGATTCCCTCTGGGCAGAGACTCTTCTCACTTGCCTTGGCGGAGATCTTTCCCTCTGCACAGAAATTCTTCGCTCTTGTCTTGGCGGAGATTTTTCTTTGGGGCCAGATGATTTTCGAACATAAATCGTTTCATCCCTCGCGCCAGAGGATTTTCGAACATAAATCGGTTCCTCCTTCGGGCCAGAGGTTCTTCGAACATAAATCGGTTCCTCCTTCGGGCCAGAGGTTCTTCGAACAAGAATCGGTTCCTCCTTTGGGCCAGAGGTTCTTCGAACATAAATCGGTTCCTCACTCGCAGCAGAGGTTCTTCGGATATGAGTAGTTTCCGAATGTCGCCTTGTTACTGATCTTTCTCTTTCTGGTATATATGTTGGCCCGGAATCAAATGAAATTTTTCTTTCCGTATAATTATACCGACCATCTTCATCCCGATCACCCCGAGAATCAGGCCCATCTTCTGGATGAACCTTCTCGTTTCGACCTGTGTGCAAAGTAGGATCTGCTGGAACATCTGGGAATTCGGGATTGTTTAATCCTGTTGGCGTTCTGAAGAATGTCGTTATTACAAAAATAAAGAGTATTATTCCGCCTATGATCCCAATTATAATGAAGATTAGTATAAAAATTCCAAGGATGTGTAAATGTTCTTCTTCGTCATCTTGAATGAACCACGGGAATATTGTTAAACATCCCTATTTATCAATAAAAACCTCCATAAATAAATGTATGGTGGTGGAACATTGTTATATTACATGTTTTACATCACATAAGTTTTAATACCCGGTCATGGATGATCGACTCTAAGGTATGTAGTTCATGATCAGGGTGCTTCCAAATTAGCTGACCGCATCCTTCATAATCATAATACTTATTACAACAGGAATCGGGTATTGAATATGTTTTCCTTGCCATAGTCGTGTTATGCCAATCCATGTACGAATAAAGTCCGCAGCATTTTCCCTAAGGACAAAATTAGTTTAATGATAATTAGTTGGTTATTTAAAAAAAGAGCATTGAAAATCGAAAAAGATACCCTTCTTTGGAGATGATCCCAATATTTAGTTGCATTTATGGGGAGTATACCAACATGCCTTGTTCTATTGGACCCGTAGTGCTCGATGGAATGGTATAAGTGGAGAATAAAACTGTCGTACGCATATTTACTGACCATAATAGAAATTCCGAATGCAACATCGAAAACTATTAACAATAGTAAAAGAATTACATACTGAAAAGTAAAAAGAATTCATGCGAATAATTATGAGGAGAAGACGAGAGGACTCTTAGTATAATTGCCAAATATGAATGATTCCTTACTATAATAAGGCAAATAAAGTTTGCTGAAACTATTGCAAAACAGCCAAACGTTGCAACGGCTAAAATTGGCCAACTGTAAAAAAGGAAAAGTGTTGCAGGGGTGGAAATAGTCCAGTCCAGTACATCTGGATCACTGCAACTAATTGTATCAGTTTCTAGCCCTATGATGAGTGCAAAAGCAATAGCACAAATGGCGAGGATCTTTTTTTTTGGAAAAACATAGCATTTCTCGAATGATATCCCAATAAATGTTTTATTTAAGTCAACTTTAAATTTTCAGCTCACCCATAAAATGCAATTGACAATATAAAGGATGATCTGTACAATGAGACCCCAACATTTTCCAGTAAGTTTGTCGTCATCTTCATCGTCAGTTTCGCTTTCACTATAGCTATAGCTTTCATATCCATCCTTATGTCTGTGGACATGTACATGTCTGCGTCTGCGTCTACGTCTACGTCTTCTCCTTTGTCTACCTGTATTTGTAGTCCAATGCCTTTCTTCTTCTTCCTCTTCATTCTTTTCATTGTTATTCTTATCCTTCTCAGGCATGGTCTAATTTTCGAAAGTTTAAAAAATTATTATTTAAATTTATGAATGCATTATTCCCAAGACCCACTCCAGCGGTAGCCTTCGACCGGTAGGATTGAATTTGAGGCATTATTATTTTTTGCAGTTAAAATGTTTGAAACTAATTTTTTTTAAACTGAAAACTTCTGTTTCTGATAGAGATTACAAAAATCATTCATAAAGTAATCTTACGCTAAGTAGAATGAACCTTCCAAAACGTCTCGAAACGTGCTCGAAACGGAATTGTCTCATTGTCCCACACACCGTAAGACAATGAGTCGAACCGAATCGACATGACTTCTTTTTTAAATTTTAAAATAGAGACACCACAAATAATTTTATAAATAATAAAATGAAGGCCTTATATCCAGTATTATTAAAATATAACATGACTTATTTGGTATGCATGCTTAATCATTTAAGGATTGTGATGTCCGAGTTTTGAACATAAATAGTTGGTTTTTAAAAATGCAATTATTTTTGAAAGGAGACCGTGATCTAAATATGTCAGCAAACAACAATCAATAATGATGCGCATTTGACCTACAATTTTAATGAGTTCACAGAACAATGTATATAAATTCGTATGTTCACCTCACCTAAAAATTGGATTGTTTTCAAGATTCATAATTAGCAAACTAGTTTCAAGCTCATTGTTATTTGTAACTTCGTGTTCATTCATGATATGCACAATTTTTGTTTAAGCTTTTGTTTTAAATGCCACACATTTTAAAATGTTTATCATAGTTGTACATTTTCTACTGTATTATTCTCATCTAATTAGTGCAATTAGACCTGCATTTGAAGACGATCCAGGTAATTTATATTTTAACTACCCTATTGCTAATTTAACCTCAAGTAAAAGTAAACACAAGTATAAATTATTTCAGAGCGCTGTCCATTTGTAAACCGCATAAAGATTAACGATGTAGCAGCCGAAATGACACCCAAAATACCTGGAATGAAGTACTTTCGACGAACAAATGACAGCAAAGAACAAGTTTCAATGGACAAGGCTACTTCTTTGTGTCGAATGTACAATTTAGAACCAGCAGAAATTTTAGACCAGGACGATTATAACGAAGTGATATCAATTGTGAAAGGTTTGTAAAAAATATACCAATTGGTATTTACTAGTCAGTTTAAATTTTACTTTTAAATTTTTAGAAACTGGATGGAGTTTCTGGATTTCTACCAGAGGAAAGTATGCACCTGAATATGGAAATTACAATTTTGATTTTGTTCTGGCTGATGGACACACTAAAATCGGTTTCCACGATTTTGGACCACAAGAATTTCCTCCAAATGCTATTCAAGTACTTTTACACAATTTTTGCATTCATTTTCTACAATTCGCTCACACAGTTTTGCTTTTGCTTTACGCATGATTTATGGCAATTTAGATATTTGGAGCTATTCAAGAAGCATGTGTCGTGGTTAAACCCGACGCTGCAAACCCGTCAGGCGTTAGCTGGTCAAAGCAATTTTGCACTGAGCGTCACAATATTCTATGTCAGTATCAAAAGTCATGCTACAGGCGATCAGATTACATGAAAGATCCGAGTAAATCACTTGAATTTTGCAATTTATAAAAAACCTTTTGATTTAATTTAATAAAATTGTGTTGCCCATACCTAGCCAGACCGATTAGAAGGCTTATCCCAATTCCATTGTTGACACGTTCGGAAGACTCAGGATTCTATATTTCCATGCATCAAGTAAATGCAATAACGCTAATCTAAATCAATTTGTTGCGCAACAAAATTTTAATTTAGTACTTTTAAATAAAAATAATAATAACGGTTCCATTTGGGAATTGTAGGCTATATGGCCATTTGCCAAGCAAGTGTGCGAGGATGCTGATATGCAACTGTTGTGGTTTGAGGATGACATGGAACAAGATGAACTGCGCAATTTATTGATATCTTTCAGGGAAACTTTAGGTTTTGTTATTAATTATTTATAATTGTACCAATTATTTGTATTGCTGAGTCATAAATAGCAGGCGTAATTGGTTGAATCATATTTTAGTCCAGTATCAGGGAAAGACATTTTGGACCGCTGGGCGATTTTCTCCAAACTTGGATGAAAACAAAACAGAAATTTATTCCAAACTTTACTGGTGGAAACATCGAAGAGCATTTGAGGTATCAAAATGGGATTTGAACTTGGCTAGACTGGGACAACCGGAAAGTTCAGGCGGATTTATGAAGAAATGGGGCAAAGACAGAGAAGCCACCAACTTGGACAAAATTGAACCATACGATGAAGGTTTGCAAGGTGTGGAGAGATGTGTTGACGCCAGATTTAGACCTGATGGATCAGAATATTATACTTCGAAATGTGACAAAAGCTTGCGCTTTTTCATTTGCAAGAAACCAGAAGTGGTGAGACAGTCGTTGAATTTGACAGGAGCAACTAAGCGTAAGTACATGTGAAGCAATTCTTTCAACAAAACTGAATGGTACCTATGTACAAACGTCACTCAACTGCTCATGAATTTGATAAAAATGATGTGACTGCGCGTGCGTGTTTATCATGTGAATTGAACTTAATCTCAATACATGACAATTACGTAAAATTGATAACATAATAACAATACAACAATACGCACTCGTCTTTTTTGAATTTTCAATCAGCGTCCTTCATCGAATATTGCGACGACAAGCAATATCGGAAGACCAGAGGAAAAGATTGCAAAGGCGAAATATTATTTCCAGGGGATAAAAAACCGAAATGCACGTGCTACAATGGAGTGTAAGTGCCAAATTCACATGCAAAAATAAGAACAATTGATTGTCTGGCTTTTATTTTCCTGATTGAACTACAGTGTATGATCACAGTTTTTCAATGGGATTTAATTGACCTCACCTTCTTCATGCATGCTTTAAAGGAATACAGACATAAATATCTTATCTTGTGTTTGACTTGTCTAAACACTATGAATTTGGGTTTGCGATTAAACGAGTAACTAATATTTCTGTTTTTATTTTATTGTACACTTTGATGATGTTGTTTGTTGCTAACTTGAAATTTACTAATGGCACATGTGTCTGTATACCTATGTAGCATGCAAACATTCATTCAATTACTTAATAGAACACTTGACCGTTGTGTCAAAATAAATATTACATTACAGACACGCTTTCATGGCCGATGTAAGATGTAAACCCAGACTTTTGGTGGGAAGTGGATGTACAAAACTAAAAGCAAAGTCTACCATTCACTGGCAAATCCTACCAACTCAAATAATCAGTAATAATAAACCCTGGATTATTGTGGCTCACAGTCACAGCACCGACGATAATAATAAGCTTTTCAGTTGGTTCTCTGTGAACGTGGAGGAACCGCAAACGCGACAGGTTTTGGGGGCCACTACTTTCTTCTTTTATGGATTTGATGTGTACAGGGACACTAAGCTAGGCAGTCCAATTGATAATATATGTTTTGTTGTTAATACCAATACATCAGAATGCAAGGAATTTTATGAGTACAGTATAACAGACCTTCCTTCAATTACGATGCGACATTATAATCATAATGAAGAAAGCTGTGTGATGGAAAAAGTTCAAGATGAGGATTTAACTACGCACCAAGTTTCAGAAGATGAAAGTAATTAATTCATTGCTTAGTTGAAATAACAGTTTTTAATAACCCATTTCAACGAATTTTATATACCCCGAATTTCATAGATGACTGCCAGTTGGAACCGTGTGAACGAAAAGAGGTGAATGATGATAGTTGGGAGGTCTGGATAGAAGTACCACACACAATGGTCCGACGAGACTGCAGTGGTGATGGAAATGATACTGCTTGTAATGATATTCACGAAAATGTGGATGAAGTTCAACCTATTTCAAATAAGTCAGCGCTGGCTGGAAAGGCGGAAGGAGATATTGAGGATGTTAATGATAATTTAAATCGACAGTTGCTTATTAACGCAATAGAAATGGCATTTCCGCATTCCAACGGTCCTGGCGACTCTGCCAGGACTGGTCCTATAAACACTTGGATAATAATGGATAAAATTTTCGAGCTTGCTAAGCAAACGTGTAATAAAATGGTTAGTAATAACTTTTTGTCAAGAGTTCTGAAGTATTTTAAAATTGTTCATTATGGAGAGAATTATGAGTATGGTGAATATTTCTCTGCGTCGGAAACAAGACAAATTTTATCAATGCTTGATTCCTGTCGAGAAAGAGCTTATAGTGTGCGGGAAATGGACGTTGAAGTTGATTCATGTACTGGACAGGTTTGAAGCTTAATTTAGCAATCTCTATTGTCATAATCCAATAGTCATTAGAGTACATTTACAAATTAACTTTCGTAAAAATAGGCTTCAAGAATTACATTGGAAAACAAAACAAGAGAAATCATTTCTCGCTCTGCTGATGATACTGGATATCAAGCGGTGTTTCACCATCATGTCATAGAAGCGACATGGGATGTAATTGACTTGTGGAATGTCGTTTGTATAAATGAGTTTAAGCCTTCATACCTTTTGTTTCACCATATGGAACGAGGACTGGAAATTTTATTCACAGAGAAAATTCGAAAATTATGGTAAAAATATGCACATAAGCAGTACATGGGAAGTTTATCACATTTGTAAATATTTGAGATCAAGACAACGGAGTCATGTAGAACACTTTCATTTCCTCATAAATTGGTTGTGAAGTAAAACTAAAGCCAAGCAATTTATTAGCTACAATTGTAACAGACTTCCCACGCATTGCTTACCCAGAACGTTTAACCACAGAGTTTATCAACTATTTGAAGAATATTAAGAGTACTTGGCTTTTGTAGGCATTTTCCAAACGTTACTGAAGAATATTTCGAGAAGCTTTTAGGACCGGATGAGGGCATCCAGCTTCTAAATTTAGACCAATGTGTCCTATCAGCCTACAAGGTAAAACTATTTGGTTCCTGGATTTAATTTCTTGATTTAATTATGTATAAATGATATCAATTATATTTAGCTGTAAATTATCGTTTTACTAAATGAACAAAAAACAGGGCAATATGAGAACAAACAGAATGAACAGACCTTTTAAGGGAAGAAATACAGTGGTTGGTCAAATGATTAGAAATAGATTGGAAACGAAGAAACTGAAAGAAGATGGAGTTGTTCCAACGAATCCCATCACGCATCCAAATTCAAAAGTGCTATCAGCTTGCATTAAGGGAACTACCGTACGATGTCATCAAAGGCAGAAAAAAATTAAGGAACCTGTTGGAGCGCTAGGGGATTTAATAAAGAAAGGCTAAATATGACTAGCGACTTAATTTGTTGTTAATTTATTCTATTTAAAATGGTCATTGAAAACATTAAATAAATCTCTAAATTTTCCGATTGCCTTAATCCTGTCAGCCAGAGAACAATTACAGCTAATTTTCGTGAGATAATCTCGTTTAATCTGACGATTAGTTCACCTTTTGGGATTTTCCAAATTTACGTGTAAACGTTGTTGGTAAACTGAACAGTCAATCGTACTTGATTTTTTTGCAAATTATGGAATTACAGATATCATGGTTATATAATCAGGAAAATCCAAACTCTCGAGGAAAACTATAACGAAATAGTAAATAAATATGGGACCGATTAATATTAACAGTTTCATTTTTGCTTAATCGAACAAAGCTTTCATTTTGTGGAAAAACTGTAGTTAAGATATGATATAACACTTTTGTTGGGTCATGTCAAATACAGGGAAATTGATTGATTTGATAACCACCACAGGTGATGACGAAAATGATTATGATCATACGGAGAAGCGAGTTGGCAATTGTCACTGACCAGACTATTGAGCTGTCGTGTACCCATGCATGCGCTAGATATAAATGTAGCGATTTCGCAACTAATTTAAGTAAATATTTATTTTAGCGTAAAAAGATAAACGAGTAATGATTTCATAATGCACTTGAGTATGACTATAATTAACCATTAAATTAGATACAATACTAAACCAATTTGTACGGGTTCAATGGTACGACTATTAATGCGTCAATCATATTTAAAAATTCACGCTTTCGACAACTGAATTAATTGTACTACTCTCACTCTATTTATTTGGCTTACTCATGATGACCGATGGCATCTTTGATTGACTTAAGAGCAACATTACAATGAAGACAAATGATCATAATCATCCACCCTGATCACCCGAGTCGGGCATTCGTACGACACATGATAAAGGTATGCAATTATATGAATGTGATGGAACTTGCTGGTTTGCAAAATTAGTATAAAAACCCGATGTTGTCTGCTGGAAAGGCATCAGAAGCGAAAGTTTCCTTTTGTAAGAAAAGTCCAAATATCAACTAAAAATGATCCGTCAACTTCTCGTCGCTGCTTTGGTCGGCCTTGCACTTGGTGCACCCTCCACCAAGATTGATGGCCAACTCCGCCAAGTCCTCAATACCCGAGGAGTAGCTAACATTGTTGTCAGCTTTGAAGATACCGAAGCGGTCCACAGCAGAATTGCAAACCAGCGATTCGCCACCCGTGGTATCAAGATCACAACAATGAAAGCTCAACTTGAGGAACTCGCTGCCAAGTCCCAACAAAGCGCACTGAGCATTCTCAAGAGCCGCTCTGCCACCTTCGAATCACTTTGGATCAACAACAGGATCTACGTTACTGGTGCCAACGCTGAGCTTGTCGACTCCCTTGCTTCACTCCCAGAAGTCACCGAAGTCCGCCAGGAAATCGTTGTCCAAATCGAGGAACCCGTCCCAGCCGACAACAATACCATTCTTGCCGAATGGGGTGTTGAGAAGATTGAGGCAACCAGCGCATGGGCTCTCCCAGGAGGAAACAACGGTGCAGGAGTTGTTGTTTGTAAGTTGGAAATCATTTAAGCATAGCAATTTTTGCACATAATTAGAAACCTAACTAACTTTGTACAACTTTATAGCTACCATTGATACCGGTGTCAGAGTCACCCACGAGGCAGTCCGTAACAACTTCAGAAGCTCATACGGATGGTATGATCCCTACACCAGGACTGCAACCCCAACTGACAATAACGGCCATGGAACCCACACTTTGTCTACCATTGCTGGATCTAATGGTGTCGGTGTTGCCCCAGGTGCTCAATGGATCTCTTGCCGTGGATGTTCCACCTCTTCATGCACAGAGACTGCTCTTTCCGCTTGTGGTCAGTTTATCACTTGCCCAACCACCGCAACTGGAGCATCTCCTAACTGCAACATGGCCCCAGCCCTCGTCTCTAACTCATGGGGTGGTGGTCAAGGATCCACCTGGTACAACTCCATCATCACCGCATGGCGTAACGCTGGAATCATTCCACTTTTCTCACAAGGAAACTCCGGACCAACCTGTGGAAGTGCCAACTCACCCGCTGACAATCTTAATGTAATTGCTGTTGGCTCCACCGATAGCGCTGATGTTGTCTCATCTTTCTCTTCCCGTGGACCACGTGTAGGTGGTGGTGTCAAGCCCGACATCTCAGCCCCTGGAAGCAATGTACGCGCTGCATGGTACACCGGTGATAACGCTTACAACACAATCTCTGGAACCAGTATGGCTTGCCCTCATGCCGCTGGAGCAACTGCTCTTCTTCTTGCCAGAAACCCCAATCTCACTTACGATCAAGTCAAGAACTTACTCCAGAACCAAGCTGACCGCAACCTCGGAAATGCTGCCACCTGTGGAGGTACCCCACCTACTGCCGTTCCAAATAACATTTACGGATACGGAAGAATCAATGCCCGCAAGTCCCTTTCCGCCGCCATCAGCGGATATTAAAAAATTATCTGACTATTGAAGAAGTAGAATTTATTTTTTTCGAAAACGTATATCTAGCAAAATAAAACAAAGCACCAAATGTAAAATACTTTCTCCTCAAAAACTAAATCATTTCCACCAATAAACAGTGTTTCATATGCTTTTGCGAATCATGGACACCACATTCATATGTTGTGAAATCATACGCTCAAAAAACAATTATGAAATTCCAATGCTTTCTACTGGGTTAAAATCTTAAAGAAAAATTTCGCTCAGCAAAAATTCTTTATGGTCAACATTCTTTTTTGATAAACGATATCTTTGTTAGCGTTTCACACAGGAACGATGATAATAAGACATATTTAGAAGGTCCATTCGCATGTTTCTCTAAGATAGAATAAATCACACGTTTTAAGATAAAATTTCTTTCACGCCTTTCTAAAACGAATCTATGTTACTGTTGTTGTTGCTTCCAGAAATTTTGATCTAGATAATTACTGTTGTAATAAACTCAAATATAAATACACAAATTTTTTCACAATTATGCCTCCAGAATTATACGTTCAAAAATAATGTTTGAATTTTATTTCCATGAATTATAGTTCGTATTGCACGAATTGTTTAAAATGTACTCATAGGAAACTTGTATTGTTCTGCAAGCCTAAAAAATATTTTTAAAAAAGTACAGTACACCCTTAATTTTAACATTTTATTGGTTGTTCATGGATAAAGTAGTGCGGAATTTAAGTAGCTATTCAACATTCTTTGTAATTTACGATTTTTGACGGAAGAAAGGACTTAAAAGTTGAATTAATTCAGAATTTCTTGAAGAACAAAGTCAAAATTACTATTACACATTACAAACTACAGATCATTTACTTTTGCTATCTAGATTTACCATTTTTGTAAGTAATGCAGATTATCAATTATCAATATAAACATCAAGTCAGCAACTTTGTGATTTCAAAAAAAAAAGCCTTCGCCGAAAATCCATCATACAGAAAGTTTCGAATTTTTAACGTCTTCGGGTAACCCGAAAACGTTAAAACGACATCATACGACCCGAAATTTTTACCCTCCACAGAGCATACCAATTAATTGCAAGATCACGATGTAAAATGATGTAGACAAGACACACATTGCATTGGTACGTGTATCTTGACTTTGCTTGTATCCATCCAGTCATTGAATGATCTAGAATCGAAAAAGCCGTCTGGCAAGTGGTAAGATAACGTATATGATTAACTTTCAGTGGTAATGTAGATGACGTTAATACTTCCAATTATCAATCAATCATTTATTGTGTAGTGTCAGCGTTTTGAAATGGGCATAATTTTATAGTAGTAATATAGTGTTGTAATTTGTAATATAGTTACAACAACACTCATATACTAAATATAGTCCCACTTATTTCTACGATGAGTGTTTGCTAAACACAAATGAGAAGCTCATAATCTTATGAACTTAAGTAGCAAGGCCATTTTCTCATATATACTTTTTTTTATCAATATCAATTAAAAATATATACATATGAAGCAAAAAAAGGTATGCAATTAGCAACATCGGAAACTATTTACAACACTTAGAGCATTAGCTACAGTTTGTAATTAGTAATTTATTTATAAATATACTATAATTGTAATATGATCAGCAGATCCAACATAGTGAAACTTCGAAACATACATGTCATGTCATGTCGAAGCAATGTGCCAAGCTTTGTATCGGTTTACTATTTTCGACGTTTTTTACAAATTACAACTCATAATATTAATCTAGTAAACCAATCTTTTTGTTAAATTCCAATTTGCAACAAGACTGAAATATGTTTGTATTTATCGGCCGACGAACATGACTAAATAATAGTCACAAATTTCAATGCATTGAATGATAATTATCAATGTCAAATTTAGCGTCACATAAAACACGATATAGCACAATGTTGTGAAAATAGGAAGGAAAAACATACGCAAAAATCTTTTGATGGTTTTATTAGCGGCTGGACTCTCTTATCAAGAAACGAAATCTAAGTATGTCATTATCCGACTATTGCGCTGCGCAAATAATAACTTGCCTGTTCGAAGGTCCATATGTTCATATCTTATCCGAACAGGCTTATCGTTTCGGTTCTCCCCAGCTATTTCGTATAAAAGGTTGACAACAACTTGAAATTAGTACTATTTCATTTCTGGTATTCAGTTCGTCCCTTTCTCCTTCCAGTTTATCATGAACAAGCTTATTATTCTCGCTGCCCTCGTTGGGGTGGCTTTTGCTAGCTCCAGCAAAATTGACCCCACCTTGGCCAAGAATCTTGAAGCCAAGCACACTGCCAACGTTATGATCAGGTTTGTTGGTGGAAACACACAAGTTGTGAACGCCATTGAAACCCGTGCCTACCAGACCCGTACCCAGAGGCTCAACTCTCTAACTTCCTCCCTTCAAAGTCACGCTGAAAAATCTCAACACAAAGTTCTTTCTTTCTTGAAATCTAAATCTGTCCAACATAAATCCTTCTGGGTTAATAACCAAATTTACATCACTGGCGCTGACAGCAAATTGGTGAAAGCCATCGCTGCCTTCCCCGAAGTCGAGTCCGTTCAAGAAGAGCGCATCATCACTTTGGACACCCCAGTCAGCAAAGTTTCTGCCAGAAATGCTGACCCAACTCCCTTAGCTGAGTGGGGTATCGAGAAAATCCAAGCTCAGGCAGCATGGGAAATCAGCAACGGAACTGGCATCGTCATTTGTGAGCAATTTAAATTTTTATTTTATATGGGTTCCAATCATAAGCAATAAAGGTTAATATTTAGTTCTTAAATATTTTAGCCAACATCGATACCGGAGTTCGTGTCACTCACGAAGCTGTCCGTGATACCTACCGCTCAGACTACGGATGGTAAGCTGTTGAGAATAAAAGTATCAATAATCTGTTGATAGGAAATAATTTCTTTATGTATGACGAAATTTTCATGTTTAGGTTTGACCCCTACTCAGGTACCGCTTCCCCTAATGACCAAAATGGCCACGGGTAAGTTAGAATAATTATTTGTCTGCAACATTTAAAGGTAAAAGTTGAGGCGTGGTAATTTATTAGAAAAATTGTTTCATTTAAAAAAGCACTCACACAATGGGAACAATTGTTGGAAGTAAGGAATCTGGAGTTGGTGTTGCACCAGGAGCCCAATGGATTGCTTGTAAGATTTAAAATATTTTTTAAACCACAAAGTTTTAAAGTTGTTGGAGCTTTATGTGATCTTTTCATTCGGGTAATCTTTAATGACATGCATTCGATTGATAACAGGTAAGGGATGTTCCACATCTTCCTGTTCCGAGAGCGCTTTGACTGAATGTGGAGAATGGGTCGTTTGCCCCACAAAGCCCGATGGATCTGACGCAGACTGCTCCAAGGCCCCTGCACTTGTAAGCAACTCATGGGGAGGTGGCAGAGGAGACAAGTGGTACGAACCAATCACTGAAGCTTGGATTGCTGGAGGAATTGTCCCACTTTTCAGCATTGGAAACTCTGGTAAATATCAAAATCTACAAAAATACTCACAAACCAGATACAAAAACCTGCATGTAGCCATAAGTATGTTTATAATGTTGACTAACAATAAATTTTCAGGACCATCCTGTGGAACTGCCAACTCTCCAGGAGACATCAGGAGAGTCATTGGAATTGGTTCCACCAACGTCCGCGATGAAATTTCTTACTTCTCAAGTGTTGGACCTGCCGCCGATGGTCGCATTAAGCCAGGTAGATATATTTTTGCAATTCCTGTGATTTTTATATGAAAATTATTATAGGTACTGAGATTTTAATAAGCAATTGCATCATTTTGATAAATATAGAAATCAGTGCACCAGGTGAAGATGTCAGGTCTTCTGTCCCAGACTCCGACACTGCTTATGGATCAAAATCTGGTACATCCATGGCTTGCCCACATGCTGCTGGAGCCACCGCTCTTCTCCTTTCCGTCAACCCCAACTTGACATTCGGAGAAGTCCGCAAGGCTTTGCTCGAAGCAGTTGACACTGAACTTACCAGCCAGAACGATGTTTGTGGTGGAATCGCTGGTATGCTGTCTATATATTTTTAGAACTTTGTTCATTTGAAATCGTTGAAATTAGCATAGTTGAAATTCATACATATTATTTATTTTACAGACAATGTCTTCCCTAATCACTTCCACGGATTCGGACGCATCAACGCATTGAAACTTGTTCAAAACGCACAAGCTGCGTTGAAGCATTAAATTATTAATCTGATGTGAAGAAGCTTAATTTATAACTAGTTAATAAAATGTAATTATTTGAAAATCATCATACAATCTTCAATCTACTATGACATCGTACAATTTCAATCGCAGCACTTTTATCTCATACAGCATCCATTTACATATTAGGAAAGCATTTCAGTTTCAGGACCGAAATACATATATTATCGTGTAGGACCATCAGCAAAACTGATATGAAACTCGTGATCATGATAATATTGCAAATTTTTAATTATAAAATTGCAAAAAATGTAGACTGTGACCCTCATACGTCATTTTGATTGACAAAAATGAGATAAGTTACAAACATTTCCAACACTTCAAGGAAATGATTGTTCAATTGGGGCATCATGATACTCTGCGTGGTCACTGCGTTTTATATTTCAAACGGTGTTGAAATAAAAATCTTCAGCATTCGAACGTTAACAGAAAAATTTATGTTTATAAGCACAGACAGAACATCACCATCAATCATTCCATTATATTAAAATTGATCATTAATTAATGCTTAGGTATATATATAATGGAATGCAATAACGCTTTTTGCATGCTACGTAACATAATATTTTACGAAACATAAATTATGTTAGTTTGGACATCATGAATCATGAACATAATGAGTACCTTAAAGATCACGGTAAAGCTGTGTGTGCAATCCGTGAACACTTAAAATTTAAACTGTTTTAATCTTAGTTTATTTAGTTGAAAAAACGTCTATACAATTTTTTGCAGTAGAGTAATTTCGAGAAGCAATTACATGCAACAAAATGAACATCAGACTGAAAGGTGCTTCCGATATCAGAACGAATTTGTTTTTTATTTGCGCTTTTTCTTCAAGTTGTTTACATAACATATTCTGCATAATCATATTCATACATAGTCCACCAACACGACCATTTATGACGAGTTTTAATTCAAGAACATTCTGCAATTATTTTTTTGAGTAGTACTATTACATATGTCCAAGAAACGATTAATTTTGAATGTGCAGATAAGATTATTAAATTTGTCGTGCGAGCTGCCACATTGTTAAACTGAGTGAGAGATAATGGAATGGGGTTTATCAGCTTCAGGAGATAATCCCAACAAGCCCCATGTAGCATAAAACAACCAAACTTACACCTATGTCAACTTTTTTCGGTTTTGTTTTGTTTTAAATAGTTTGAGCTGCGATCGAATATACAATCAATTAGAACAGAATAAATTACCGCAATATTATAACCATCAACCTTCTTCCTATCTACTGAGAAGTGATCATACTTGCGTGAAACATATCATACATAAAATTTACAGTGATTGTCCACTATGTCAGTTTTAATTGCGAACCGCAATTGTTTCACAATTTTTAGTGACATTGCCCATTCATACTTATTATGTACTAATGTAAATGTTTTATCCATAGTATAGTACATTTTAAAAATTAACACTAATTAAAATTGGCAAACCATATTTCGTTTTGCAGAGATATATTGTGTTTTGTGCAATATACATGTGACTTGTGAATATTAAAACATGTTCAGGTTTCACCAGGTACCAGACAAAAAGGGTTATTGGTTAATCTATAAACTTGTTACATCAAACGTAAAATTAATATTTAGCTTATTGGTATGTGTGATTCAGAGTATCATAACTGAAGATTTAGAAATACAACCAGTAATATTTTAATGAACATTATATTCTATTGCATAATAATAGACAACTTTCAACCTAAAAATCTCTCATACTTAAAATTACATTATTGAAAGAGATTCATTTCTTCTCCTTTCCTAATAATCTCTTCAATTCTGTCTAGTTCATTGTCTACTTCTGGTCCTTCTCCTTTTGTGAGTGCTTCTGCGTAACTTGTATAGAGATTAAGACGAGCTGCAAAGTAAACATAAAAACATATTATAAATTGTGTTTAGTGGTAAAACAATAATTCAACTTTATTTTTATTTCTATTTTACCTTTAATTCTGTTGTGTCCGGGGTAAAAGGCATTTGTTATTTGCTGTAAAGACTTGCAATATTCGACCATCTTCTTCGCTCTTTCCACAAGTACAGCTGTATCCTTAATAGTAGCCACAGAGTTGAACATCCTCTTCACGATTTCCTGTCTGCAGTCCATCATCAGCCAGTGATTGGGGTGAAGTGTGGTACCAGCATTTTTCTCCAGTACTTTCTCCATTTGCTCTTCATCAACAGCAGTGGTAAGTTCTTCAAATACAGAGGTTTCAACTGGCACAACACATTCTCTGTATGGTAAACTGTTCCCACATGAATTGCATTTCCATGTAGCATCAGAGCCCTTCAAGGGTTCCGTTGAAATCATGTAACCTTTCCCTGCTGGGCATTTGGTGCATTTAACAGATCCATAGAATGTTCCCAACTCTGTTGGATCAGAGCATCTCTTGCAAGCACATGCAAAGTTGTAAGTATCTTGCAGATGGAATCTTCTCTCCACTTGTGGACGAGTAACATCTAGATATTGTGTTGTTATCAACTCGCCAGCTTTAATTGGCACTGTTGCCCAAACTTTAATTGAAAAAGAGTTGTCGGGGTTTTCTATACGAATCCAACTGGTGTTTGGCACACAGTCATGAGACATCATGCTTGCGTTGTGGAACAATAGGGATGCCATCCTGTTGAGATTTTTAAAATAAGTTTTTTTTTCACAATAAAAGCTGATTAAAACCAGGATATGTTCAAGGTTCATCGTTTAGAAAACAAAAGACAAGATATGCAGATCCATACAGGAAATTGGAATCCTTTTGTTTCGTATTTAATGTTTCGTGACTTTGTTAATAACCAAATTAACATTTCCGTACAAATGATGCTGCAATGTAGAAACGATGTGATGCTATTTTGATCGTTTGTTGATTTTTTACCTGCAACCTCTTTCAAGTTAAAATAAAAAATCTCAGTACATGAAAAGGGCACTATTTACAATTTGTTTTTAGTTAAATGGGAATGTTTATTTTTGGACCTGCTGCACTGCAATCAAAGTACATACAAGGTTTTCTGAACTAAACAGAATAAGATCAATGAGTCTGCAATTTACATTTCCACAAATCCATTTTTCATTTCACTCTATTGCATTGCAAGCTACTGACTCTATGTGATTTCATTTGTGGTTTGATCACTGAAAAAAGTCACAACGTCAACTTGATTTATTGTTTCATGAAGGGATGTAAAATGTTTTTATCGTTGTGCCCCAAAACATTTTCGATTGTCATTGTAAATACAACGATAAATCATTGGTGAAGGTCTCAGATATTTATTGTTTTTTCATAAATTTAAAATGAGATTCTTAAATTCGTTCCCCCATTTTTTGCGACTTACCTAGGAGTAGCGACGATAGAGAGGCGATCCGTGGTAGCGAATGAATTAATTGCCACAATTCCAGCCATCTTTCCCATTTGATCATTGTCGTACTCTTTCTTGTTGCATTTCTTTTGAATAAACTCAGCCACTTCCTTTGGCGCAACAATTTTCTTCTTAGCACCTCCTCCAGCTCCAGGTTCCAACTTCATTAGTAAATCGTACTTTTTCATGTTGGCTTCTTTTAGCATCAGACATCGCAAAATTGTGATGTTGTGGTAGTCCTGAGGTTCGTTTGTAGGCTTCACCCCACCATTTTTGAACACTCTACATTCAAATTTGGCATGTTGGGCAATCTATTTGATAGAAAAGTTTCTCATGTAATATAATCCATCTCATTACATTCATCATGTTTTGTTAAATGATCAATGTGCTTAATTAAGCGTGTGTGGTTGCATCATCTTCCACTACTCCCACAAATTTGCGATAAGTTATAGTGTTCAAAAAACCACTACGACATTATACATGATTAATACAGAGAGTGACTAGTACAAGCTATTTTTTTCTCTTTGAAAAGCTCCCTGTGTTCAAATCATATCGTATTTCATAATCGCAGAGAAAGTTCAAAACGCTAAAAAGTGATCTTTTTCCCCCTTTGCAATAGTGCAGCTGTCGCTGTTCTTCAAAATTTTGTTTTGTTATGTAAATGCGAGTCCACTGGGGGTTCTTTAACATCATCGGGAGTGATCCTCCCATTTACAAGGTGTGTTGTTCTGATTGTACAAGACAAACAACAACGTCAATAGTGAGAACGAGAAGAGAACTAATTTTTGCAATATAAATATGCTATAATACTTTGATTTACAGACATCGCGATACTCGTTTGAAGTACAACAAGAGTAATTTAAGGCTTACAAATAATTACACACACTGTATCGTCTCAAATTGCACTCTTGTCTCAAGTGTTAATTAAGATTGTAATTGAAACTGACAGGTGGCTGGTTCTGGGATGTTTTGTTTTAAAAAATCCCTTATGAATTCTATACATATGTACTATTCAAAAAAATACATCTCGTTTGTTCATGTAACATAATAGAAACCGGAAAAGATGAGTAGCTTTTTATGACTGCGACTTTATGGTGCAAATGCATTCATGCATTAAACTGGCTATGCACGATGCCTGTCGTGTCGAATTCTTAGCGTAATTTCTTTCTCTTTGAGATCTGTGAAGAAAAGATGGGCTTTGTTTTCATACTTCATGAAAACATCAAGACAGTCGATGATTTTTATACTGCAATAAATTTTTCATTTAAAAAAGTGGAAAATTAAATCTGTGTAATTGTCTAAAAAGAAATTATTGTTTATAACAAATTTTTACATTATGCTATATCAAGTTGCCGTCACATCTGCCCAATTGAATTGATGTAAACTAAGTTAAAAGCTTGGGGGCATTGTAAGACACTCAGACGCCGAGACTCAAGCTTTCAACTTTAAATTACGAGTCTTTCAACGTGCCAGGTTGTACGGACATGAGCTTCATTTTATGACATTTCATGAGCCCGAAAGCAAATACATTTTACATCTTCAACAAACTTGACATGACAAGTATTTTTTAAACAAATAAATTTAAGATGAAAGCACACTAGTATTACTACTGCGTCAGTCAACGTCTTAAGTTTGGCCTTTATTGCAACGCAATGTCATCATCAATATTAGCTATATCGAGCATGCATGGTCCGTTACCCGCAATAGAAAATCTACTGCAAGCATGATTGTGAATGTCATTAAATAAATGTGTATGGAATTAAAAAATCTAAATTTCTAAAAACTGCACCGTGTTACCAAAATACATGTCATGTGGGTACAAACTCAAGTTTGTAGGAATATAAACATTCACACACACACACGCGGTTTTTTGCATGCTATTTCATCACAGCTAGTTTGAAACTCTCATGGTCTCATATATCGAATCCACCCAAGAGCCTTCACAGTTTTTAAAAAACTCTATCGTGGGCAGACGATGAGAGTGTATATGTGTGTAACAGTTTCTGTTTGCTTTTAAAATTGTACAAGCATCTACAAATTTTGTAAAGTTCTTTGTTCCACGACGGCTATAATGCGACGTGGGACGTTAAGTTGTTGGGAAGAGGATTGAATATTTTGTATGCCTTCTTTCTCGCAAGAAATGTAACTCAAATTGTCTCTGAACGTAAATACTTTTTTTCAATTTCTTCTCTCGCCGTAAAATGGGAGAACCATATAATTTGTGTTCTAAAAAATTCATCAATTTTACCATCATCATTTTTCGAGCTGAAAAAGTGGATGGATTTTTTTGAGGTTGAAGAGAAGAGTTTTTATGACTTCTAGTGTGAGCTTTATCATCATTACAATTATTAAAGAGCCCAAGAGTAATACACAAGTCACATATAGAGAGCATTAACGTATTAGTTGTGATTTTTAAGGAACTGTTAAAAGGGCATTATATAGAAAATATTGAAAAACTATGAATAGTACTCAGTTACTCTGTTATATAATCGTAAATAAATAAGCTAAATACTATAAGATAATGTTATAGTTATGTCCATTTGGGTGAGTGAATATGTATTTGTTCTACTACTACTACTATGTGTGCTAATTGAAGTGAAAATTTTTCTCTTCTTTCTGACTTCAAACAAGTTTTGATGACATCAAACCGACTAACCGACAACATTCATGCCAAAAAATAGAGTTATGCTAAATGTTGAATGTGTCTCGAAAAATAGTTTTTACGAGAAGAGGGAGTGTACAGAGGCAGGCATCTATGCAAAAATATTGTTTCTCCTACTCTTTCTTTCTCTTCCCTCCTATATAAATGTTGTGTAACAAATAACATTATACACTATATTATTGTATGTCTATAATTTTCCACTACTAAATGAACTTTTTGCTTTGCAAAAGTGTAGGAAATCTTTTAGCATGCGTAATGCATTTTTACTCGCATTCTAAATTTCTAATACATTTCATTCGGGTTTCCTACTATATGAACTATCATGTCGTATGTCTTGTCCCTCTTTATATTATTATAATGCTGTTTGCAATAATATTATATTATTACTACTTTACAAGCAAATCTAATCAGACATGGTAAAACATTTTGCATCACCATCTCTCATTCCTCCTTTTTTCTAAAATTGCTTATTGCTTCAATGATGATGCTCTCTCCTCTCTCGCCTAATTCGTTTTTCGCTTTTCGAGTGAGCTCTCCTGTGAAACGGAACTTGCCTTGTCGTCAATACACGCCACTTCTCTTCATTGCACCGTGCCACAAAATGACTACGATTACCAGAAGAGCTCGGTGCTCATCTCTTTCTTATCCCTTTCTCTCTCGAAGTCAGTCAAGTTAGTTATTCGGAAGTGAGTGAACGTTAAAGCTTATTTAGCATTTGATCTCGATCGCAGCAGAGAATTTTAGTATCACAACAGCTTTACATGTATTGCTACATTAAACATGACTTCTCATATCAAAAAATAAGAAGACGAAAAGATGAGGAAAAAAACTACATCTTGCAATGACGATTTTTTGACTTTTATATAATTCGGTATCTCTTTTCTCTTCTAAAAGTTATGCCATTCGTTGCTGTGTGTTTATTTCTGCATCCACTTCGTTTGACGCACCCGTCCTTAGTTCGTTAGTATTTTCTACCCACCGAGATGTGTGCGATTCTATTTGTATCTGAATCGTGCGATGATGCTCTTTTTTGCTTTTATAAAAACCGTATTATTTTCATCTTTCATCCCTTCTCATTTTAACAGCCAACATGACTCACATGTCTCTGTCACACCCAACACTTTCTGCACCTTTTTCCTCTCAGGAGATGTTTATTTAATAAATAATTTGTGTCAAAATAAGTTAAAAAATAAAAGATTTAATGATGTAATTCAATATTATATTATGAGTAGTGTATCATGCATTGAATTCACGTTTTCATGAAGAATCAAAATCTGAAGTGAAGGAAAAATATAAAATTTTACACGCACGCTATCAATTTCTTTTTAAATTTAACTACTTAATACCTAAACGCGTTTTCATATCATTTTACACTTGGAAAGGAAATAAATATATGCATGCACTTGTTTCACCAACTATTTTATAAACCAAATTAATAACCTGACAGCTAATTAATTAAATTGTCTATGTTTTAAGGAAGATTTATAGACGAAACCATTTCCACGTGATAAGGAAAAAGATAAAGAAATTTCACTACAATAAATATTAGCACACATGCGTATATTTTGTTTCTCACCTTTTCACACGCCTCGCTGCACATTGGCCATTTGCAAGAGTTGCAATAACTTGGCTCTCCAGTGATAACTCTGTAGCATCCTAGACAAATGTGGTAAGGATGAGGTTCTCCAGCAGGGCCAACCATCAAGGCTTCCTCTGTAATAACAACTTCACCTTGCTTTATATCTCGGTTGGCCTCGAGGTAGCGACCCCGGACATCGTCGCATTTTATAACACCAGGTAGGCCATTCATCTTGCCAAACTAAACTGAAAGCTTTCTTTCACAGCAAATATAACTAAATAGTGGTCGGAAACAAAAATTGCTATGTTTCCAAATTCACAACCACCACCACTACCTTTGCAAGATAATAAGCTACGTAAAGAGTTCACTCTATTTTTACTTGTATGAAATATACATATAATGTATCACTACAAAAGACACTGAAACAGCAACACTTTGAAGAAAAAAGCACCAAGCAAGTATTTTTTGGGAGAAAAAATTGCTAAACTCTATAAACTTTAGCTATTAAGCGAATGATTTCACTTTACATGCTACAGCGATTTGCAATTCTTGTCGCTTGCCCAAAAGAAGAGTTTGGTGGATGTGTCGTGTGCGCACGTTTACATAAAGTAAAATTTGAAATGTAACCAAGCTTCTTTTCTAGTTAAAGAAATCTAGCTTCTTCGTAAAAACTACTAAACAGGAAGCCGATGAAGTCTCTGCAAAGACTCACTGGGAAATAATGCTTGAAAATCGAAAGGAGACGGCATTTTTCTCTACTTTTTTTAAACATTGATGTTTTGCATAATGAACCACCACCTTTATTTTTGTGCACAACTACTTTATATTGTAAGAAGTCTTGTTCACTGGGTTAGTTGTTGCTCTCTCTCTCGTCAATGACGTATATACATGTTGATAAGTATAATGTATTACAATTTTAGAATTTACAATGATAACATGAGACACAGAACAGAGCACAAAGACATGATGGCAATGGCAAGAAAAGTAATGCTTCCACATAGATTACATGCTGACACACATAGCCCAAAGACCAATAATGCATTTAAAATGTATCATACATATTATTCTCCCAAAATCTTCTAACCGTTAAACTAATGTATTTTTTTTCCTTTCTCCTTTCTTTGGACTAGTGCACTAATCTTTCTGCGGATCAAATGGTGATAAAAATGGCATCAAGCAAGATTCTTTAACAAAAAGAAACAAGCATTATTGTCAACTATTCTTTTTTTGAGCTGAAGTTAACAAAGAATACCACTTAATATTTTCGAATAATAATAATAAGACAAAAAAGAACAGCACATGTACATAAGTATGTGACATGGCTGAATACACATGAACAGAAGGCATGATATTACAGATGTACATTTTTTCAAAAACAAAAAAAAACTAGATATTTTTAATACTTCACTCATCTTGTGAATCCTGTCGCTGTTGCTTATTGATCGTAAAAAATTGAAAGCATCAACAAGCCTCTTTTATGTCATTTCTTTCAAAAATCATTAATTTTAGGAATAGACAGAGTCAAATTTTTTCTCGCAAAGTTGCCACACCTCTGCATATTCGAAAAGCAGTGGTGTTAACTGTCGGAAGATTTCCATATCGTGTATTTTCTTAATTTATGACTACGTGCGACAGTGTAAAAAAGTCTGCTCACCATGATAATAACACAACCATAACCCGAACGATTTCCACGAGGAGATATGACGTGAGATAGAAATCTTTTATCCACGAGCGTACCTAAAGTAGCGTGTGAAAAATGAGCGAAGGCGTTCGACGTGGTACACCTTGTTATCAGTATGACAATCGCTGTAATACAAATAGAGATTCTAATGAAGCAAAAGGACAGTTTGAAACATGAGGTAACACGGTAAATTGACAAGTTGTCCATTACATTATGACGCCGAGATGCTGTTGAGGATGCCAATGTGTCGCAGTAAAATTAGTGCCAGAGGTATTCTTAGAAGCGAATGGAATATTGAAAATTAGATCTAGAACCTTTTTTGTCAAATGACTTACCAGATGTTGGAAAAGTTGGTATTTAAAAGTAAAAGAGTTTAGCATTTAAAATTCATCTTTTATTTATTTTTAAAAAATTGTCATTTGATCATGTGAAACGTGAGTTTCTAGAAACGATAGAATTGTTACGTTTTATAACGGATTTTAAAAACAGATTTTTTATTGTAAATTTGACTGTCATACTGATGTAATATGCAATGTAATGGGTCATCGGAGTCTTATCCCAAGGTGCCTTTTGTCGGTACATTTGAAGGATTATTTTTTTGTTGTAAACATGTTATTATGTTGCATCTTTCGACGTTTCCAAAAATTATTTTTAGTTTTCAAACACGAAGAAACAAGTTAGCAAATTGGCGTTGTTCTAAAGCTTAAGGGGAGGAGCAGACGAGGACACAAAATGTGATATTTGAGGAGTGAGGACATGTAAATGACAGGTAAGTCATCAAAAACACTTTAAAGAAAAACGTGTATATGTGTAAAAACAAATGAAATGTAAAGACAGATAAAATGTCATAAATATAAATAGATACTCTCCGTGGATTACTAAAAACTGTCACAACTCTTTAAACAAAGACATCTTTCAACGCTGACGTGAAAAGATCATGACGCATGAAGAAGAAAAAGGGACAAAGAAAGACACGAGCGTTTGAGTGATTGCTTCATGTTTAAATCATGCATTGTAGATTATAAGAGAAGGATTTTGGTCACGATGATGATGGAACGCTACTCTTTTTTCCATGCCTGCTTTTTAAATAGTTCCATTTCCATCCAAGCTTGCTTGTGTTTCGTCAATGTTCTCAACTTGAGTACGTGACAATTGCATAAGCCCTTTTGTTTCAGAACTTGTTCCAATCACTTGATCACTGAATTTTCAAGGTGACCACAGTCGGAAAATGTGTTTGCTTCAAAGTGAACTTTAAAAAATATGTAATGGGTTTAACGTTTCTTTCTTGTTCTCTATAGCTAGAGTTTTAACAATAAAAGTTTTTTATGTGCTTTTCGTTGTAATATTGAATCGCATTGTCACATGCCGGTCCAGAAGACAGATTTACTTATTTGTAACATGTGTTGTAAATTTGCATGCACACAAATTGTCAAGCAAGTAATGCTTAAGATCACTTTTTAATTTCATGCTTAATATTCCATTATTAAATGGGGGAAAAATAAGTACCTGGGCACAGTAGAAACTTTTATTCTCATTTATTTCTGACATTTGAAGTGATTGATGATATTATACTTCCTTTTCCACATGAAGAAAATATCATTAGTATTTATATTGGCAAAAAGGCAACTGCATTTAAAAAGACATGTTTGAAGGATAAATTTGATACTTTTGTTTTCTACTATTTCAATCATCTCTGTAACTGCTGTTTCTCCAATGAACAACGATAAAGGAAAGTGGTGGAGAACATTATGCAGCGTAAAATCGGAAATTCATTTTACAATTTACATGACAAATATATATTATGCGAGTTCTCATGTTTTTGTGCATTGAAATGGCACGATTCTCGTAGGTATAGATTACATCAAGTTTTGGAGTAATGTCAAAGAATCCAAATGATGCAATAATTATAATAATGTGACTACATTTGGCGAGGGGTTGAAAGAAATATAAAATGCTGACAAGTGTATTAGTTTAGAACTTTGTTCAGATTCCCCCAATAATCCTTGCCCTTTGTCCTCGAAGAAAGCAATCTCCACATCTTTAAGTAATCAGAAAAGATATGCGTCTTTTGATAATTTTCTCATTAGCTAAATAGTCAAACATTATAATTTTCTTTTAAAAGAATAATAATGTTGATGGTGGGGATAAGGATTAGATGACGATGACATGCTTTTTGTATTGTCTTGTCCTTGTCTGTTTCGTTTTTTAGAAAAGTTTTCCATGTAGAATAGCTGTTTTGTGTATTCATTTTTTTCATGTCGTTTGCAGTAGAAATTCAACTTTTAGGCGTTTGTTTCATAGTGCTTGAGGTTGCGGTTGTTTCTATTTTTAGCTTCACTTGCTTTTCACAATTGAAATGACAATAAGAGTACAGACGGAATTTACGAACTCCAAGAAGTTTAAGATAAGCGTAAGATAGATTTTTTTATTTGTAGTATTAGTATAACACATACATCTCCTCAACTGCCGACTGCAACTACAAAGACAAATAAATCGTCACAAAACATTCATTTATCACAAACCCGGTAGCTGCTGCATTAAGTTTTCCATCAGACTTGCTACGAAAAGCAGCTTAGATTTTGTCTGATTTGTGAACGACATCAGAGGATGCACTTGCAATCAACATTAATTGAAAGCAAATTTAAAAATTAAAACTTTTCTCTCAATTATTGCAATATCAGCCATCCGTGGCTGTGTCACTAGTGTCACCTTTCAAGTCAAATAAATTCTCAAACTCTCGCGTGTATTTAGGCGACAATTTCTTATCACTTTACCTTTGAAATGGTTTTCAAGAAATAATGCGAGCATAAACCCAATATAAATTTAGTTTTTACGGATAAATGGACCTTTTATTTATTTCCCATAAAATAACCCAAATAAATAAACATCCATTCAAATACGTTATCATAAAAAAGTTAAATATGCAATGAATCTTATAATCGATTAAAACTAAGTTTCAGCTTTCTTTGGTGAAGATTGTGGCGAGGGTTCTTTATCACTCTCTGAAGAGACTGGCGCTTCGAAAAAGTAAGAATAAAATTCTGGAGGTGTAAAAGTGCACGGGAATTTACTCATGATTTCTTGTACTTTCAGCTTTCTTCGCACGTGAGGGGGTTGGTAACTAAAATAAGCAGAAATGAGATGAGGTATGAGACTTGGATAAGATTTTTGATTTAAGCAACCAGTTATTTTAACGGGATTTATAAAATGAATGTAATAACCTTTCATTCTCCAGTCGTTTCCTTCTGGCCATATTTAACGAAGTCTGTCGAATAAGTGTGCCCAGTATTCTTCTACTTACAACCATTCCATCAATGAGTGGGGTTGCCAGACCCATTCTAAATTAACAAAATGAATCGGTAAAACGGTTATAAGCCAAACAAATCTTTTTAGCCAGTAGTTCATAGGTGGTTATGCTGGTTATTGTTAATCGTATTACCTAAGTGGTTCGCCTTCCATATGAATTCTAAATAAGCCATTTTTCAAAGCATGGATGAATATTATCAGTGATGGTTCAAGTGGCTTCTCATCTTCCCGGTAAGTGGTGGTACAGCTCATAAGTTCCCCTGAGAAAATTGGTTTCGTACAATCATGCTGTATATATAACTTTAAAATTATCTGCTTGTTTCATACCTGCTGGAAAATGAAATGAATCCTCAAAACTTTCCAGCCAAACAACAAATATTTTTGAATCGCCTGATTTGCCACCCTGGGTCCTTTTATTTCGTGCTAAATCATCACTGGCCATATCCCCCTTTGGATCAGTTTTCACTGATTCTGTAATAAACCATTTCATATTCATTGCATAAACCATCGTCCCAAACTATACGACGTGAATTTCCATATAAAAGTTATTTACTTGTTCCGATTGTGTTCCAAACCAATGCATCACTAGATGTTTTGTCAGTGGGAACCACAAAAGCTATTTCGGAAGTTACATCTGCCCAGTACAAAATACACTTCTCCCCATTATACAAACTTGCTCCTGGTTCAGCCTGTTGCGCACCAAAGTCCATACGACTCTTTGGTGCTCCAGATGTTTCCTTCGAATCTGTACCAATTTTAGTACTCCGTTTCCACGTTGCATGCACATTTACTGGCCACCCAAGTGCCAACAGAAATTCCATGAAATGGGGATGTATTCCAGTTCTGGCTTGCTGTTAAAGCCACATCAGATTAGATACAAAAACATAGCATTGTTTTAACACAAAAACCACTTACAACATTTCCCAGTATGTCTTCCGCTTTCCGTTGTCCACTTTTAACATAAAAGATATGAACAGTGTCATTGGTACGATAACTCGTTTGATCCAACGCTTCAAGCTCTGAGATAAAATTAGGATGGTTGGAGTCGATTGGAATGATCTTTTGAGAGCTTATTTCGTTGGTGAGCTAAAGTTGATACAAAACATCAATGTTTTCATAGCTGTACTACAAAGCTTATGGAAATTAGCTCTAACATTTTATCTTTGGCAAACCTGTGGTATTATATATCCCAAATGGCTTAGCAGGAGACGAGCAGTTTGGAACTCTGAAGCGGGAGGTGGTGCTTGTGCCTCTGTTCTTAGATTCGGGTACGTGTTCGAGTTTTGCTCTCTAATGTGATTACAAACATTTTTCTCTTGTTTTATCTGATTGCCAACAATGATTGATAGTCGATTAAGTTCCAATGAATCTTGATCTGCTGAGGTAGATTTACTTGCTGTGTGCAGTGAAGGTATTGCTTTATCTCTGTGTAATGTAAAAAGGCTATGATAATAAAGTGTAAATGAACAAACATTAATTGAATTTTATCTTTAAACTGACGCTCTGCATGTTGTTATTCGATCAGCCATTTCAGGGAAGTGACGATGTGTGACTTCATGGCGTAAGCCTACATCATTCATAGGTAATGGCCGTCCTAAAGTGTTGCCAGAAGAAGAGAATGATTTACCCTTGTACCTCGGCAAATGTCTCAATTGGAAGCACCAAGCGTTCTGGCCCATAGGACCTCGTATTATAGCGGTCAAAGTAGGTTGAGGTTCTAATAATAAAAAACTACATTCAGCCAAAGTAGTGGTGATCAACACAAAGCGCTGTCGTGTTATACATTATAACTAACCCGCATCATTAGCTAATGCTTCCTCATGGAGAGCTATCAAAATGGAATGGTCAATTACAAAGTATCGAAATTGGCTAATGACAGCAGCTTTGTTAACGGTTCCTTCGGGATTTGATTGTCCAAGAAGTACAAATTCGTCCACCACTGTAGTTTTAGCACCACTACACGGATTGTACCGACCAACCTTCATGAGCGAAAATAGACCTTGTTAGTAAATTAAGGGATTTTAGTTATTTTTAAAACTTCTGCCCTCCAGTATATACCTGCTCAAAAATAACCGCAAGAAGGGCTTCAGCCGCATCACGAACCCTTAAGGACACCGGCTTCAAATCCTTATCATTCTTTAATTTTATCGGCTCACCAGGTTTACCCTGTTGGTAAATATATGGTATTAACATTATTTCGATCAAAAATGCTTATAAGAGCTATTTTATGAACCGCAAATAACCTGAGATTTAGTTCCAGAAATGCCAAACTCAACGACTTCCAATACTGTAAATAGAGATTCCTTGTCTTCCAGTAAATAGGGATGTGCAGTTAACCAGGTCGTTACGCATTGGAATGCTGCTACAATACTGGAATGAAGATCCTTCGAATGGTCCTTTGGTGGTCGGGAACACTGATGAATGATAAAATCGCAGACCCATTTAACGGCACGACGACATTCTAATGGATCTGCATAATAAAACGATAAAATAGTGATCATACATTTCAATGTCCAATTTTTAAAATGTAGCATTTCTCTGTAATTTACCTTGGTCTTGAACTTTTAGTCTGGCGAGACCATTAAGAAGCTCCAAGGCTGCCAAAGACACTGGAAGGTCAGCTTTCCAAGTTGATATAAGCCTGTGACAAACCAAGTACGTAGCGCGCACAAACAGGGCATGCGCAGAATCTAGATAAGAAAAAATACAGTCCTTAAATTTGCATAGACAAGAATTCAATGGCAATTAAGCAATAAAACAAAACAAATAATACCAATTTGATTGGAACTTGGATCAATAATATGTTCGTCAAAGCTGTTGCTGTAATCACTGTAACTGCGCATACTCGCACATTCTTCATGCAAGAATAACACATAAAACGGTAGGGGCGAGGAAAATGGCACAAATAAAATGGTAAAACACAACAAAATTAAAAATAACGGGCAAGAAAATTATTAATGAATGTAAACGAAACTGTGTTTTACCAGATGACAATAAATTAGTTGGAGACTCGGTACCAAGAGGAACTGAAGGCTTGTCAACGTCCTCAAAAGCTGCAGTATCTGACACCAGCATTATTAGTCCACCTTGTAGAAAATAATATCCCATTGAGTATAAAATTTAGCCACTATTGCACATGGTCGAATAAAGAATTGGAATTAAACTACATACCAAGCAACATTTGGATGTTCAGAGAATCAGTTTCTACTTGCAAGGCACTTATTAAAACGTTGGCTAGCCTTGGCTTAAGCTGGAGGAAACTTGTGGAATGCGAAGACTTATCTTGTATATCTCTAATTGGTACATTCTGTATGAAAATAACGATCAAATAAATATTTAATGAATATTGATGAAATAAAAGAAACCTAAAAAATGTTACTTTTGAGCCAACGTAATTTACCAAAAAGTGTAACGGTAAGGCCAGAAGCGACAGAAGTAGTTGTATAGCCGAGCGCCTCAAGTCACTTCGTAATGCATCTTTCGTAGGCAAAACTGCTTCTAATGCCGTAACAATGACAGGTACAAGAACAGTGACCCCATCCAAATCCACACGAAGTAGGTTCGAAGAGTTAGAAAGGATAGATATAAGCACCTCATGTCGCGTATCCTAATAGAACAGACAAAAAGCATCCGTTGGATGATTACGTACTTCCTTAGAGTATAAAAAATGACCAATGATAAATCTTCATTAACCTTTAATCCCTTCCTCACAGCAATGTAAAATCGAGCCAAATATGCTGGCAAGATATCTTCTCCAGTTTTCTTTGAACAAAAAATCCTGCATAAAGTTGCAATCGCTTCAGCTCTCCCTTGATAATATTTGTCAATTGTGATCGCGTTTGGAATGTCAATGGATTCGGGTAGAGCGGCTGGAACTGCTGAACCCCGTGATGTTCTACGGACTTCACCTCCATCTAAATAGAACCAACGTCAGCCGTAATAAAACACCAATATACGATTGTTAAACTAAGCCCAAATAAATGAATTGAAATTAAGATCCTGCTTACCAGTTTTGGAGACATCGCATGATATTAGAGCGGCTTCAAATAACCAAGGCCCAAAGAGATGTAAAATGCTATTAACACGTGGCCGCAAAGGTGACAACCTGCATGAAGGGCAAACAGGTTCAAGGTGAGAACCGGGGTCCGTCGTTGTACTTTGAATGCTTGAATGAGATGATGAAGGAATGGAAGATGTGTCTTTCGAACGGGTCGGAATTCCAAGGATAGATGTTCTCGGCATACCTAAACATATTTCAAATAGTATTACGGAAGGACAAACGAAAATTGTCAGGAACTAAAGGGTAATTGGGCGTACACAGTACACATACATACATGCTGATTGTTATTGTAGTACCAGCATAAGAAAATAAGGTTTAATGTTCATCATACCTCATTACATATAGACTACAAATTCACTAAAGAACAAAAGACTAACTATGTAACGTAAACCAATAAACCAAAATACTTCCGAGCTAAAAAAGCAGTTTACTTATTTTAATTACCGCAACCGCAACAGAATTTTACGTACCCGAAATTTACTACAACTCAAAAATTTAACGTACACTACACCGTAACCAAAAAAGAAAAAGCAATGAAAAACTAACATTTCCAAATACTTTACCCACTACAACAGGTGCTAAATACTACAAATGTCTGTGTTTCTAAAAAGTAATACCCTTAGGGATACTTGAAGTAGTAGAAGTGGAAACACTAAAGCTTTTGGCAAGCCTTCTCATAGGCGGTACTGGACTCGAAATAGGTTGAGGAGGTTCGGGCGTTGTCAACTCCAATTTTCCCTTTGGAGGAAGTCCTATATACCCAATTATATAACACAACCCAAAATAATAATATTTACAATTTACAGAATGTTCATTCCACCGATGAAAAACTATAAAATTTTGAAAGCCTCCTCCCACTAACCGATAAAGAATATCAAAACCGAAATCGTAAACTACACCAACGTCAAAAACTGAATATAAAATTTCCATGAGATAAAAATACCAAGCTGCTTTGAAAAATCATTAAAATTCATGGTCTCTGATAAATTATATGATGTTTTTTAAAAACTTTTGTGTACCTAAAAATGCGTCAACCAAAGCTGCAATTCCTTGCATCGCTTGAAAGAAAATTGTAGGTAATACTGATAAGCAAGGATGCTGACACGGATCTATGACACCTTCACTTGCAATTGCATACTATTTGGTAAACAGAACAGTTAGAGTTAAGTATTTGTCCTATAATGCTCCTATGTATTCAGAACTACACCATTATAAATAATAAGTTACCTGAAGAAAATTTTGAGTTTGCGAAATCTTTGTGGGTTGTGTCAATTCGACTGGATTGCCCAAACAGTGAAGAAATCTAAACCAAGTTTGGACAACAGCATCATCTGTCATATTTACTGGGACCAGGGTACCATCATCGTCGCCTGAAAAATCAAAATGTGTTCATTAAACTTAAAATGTCTGCATTTTGCAGCGTGGCGATGATTCAGATAGATGACCCTTGGTAAATCTACGTACCCAATTTAATGTAGCCTGGTCCGTACATAATGTTGAGTACCCTTCCAACTAAAAGCAAGTTGATTCTGTTCCACTGGTCAAAGAGATTGGCCCTATGCCTCCAAGACTGACATGATTCCCGCAATGTCTTCCACAAAGGAGGGGATGGAAAGGATTTACCACAAGCTAATAACCATACTTCAAATAGTACGCTCAATACACGTTCACAGAGCTGATCTCCAATGTCCTCTCTGATTGATGGCGGTGACAAAATAGCGTTGTTGATTCCAATTAAAAACAGCAGAATACACTCCCATGTTTCGGCATCCAGGATTTCTGATGTTCTTATAGTATTCTGAAGGACACGAAGTACTCTATGGCAGAGCACAGCCTGTCTGTTAATCGTGTCTTGACCTGAAATAACAATAATGTGGTCGTTACAAATAATTCACCCAGTTAAACTACTCAAGAATAAGCTCCTGCAATGAAATCTGCAGTACTAAAACATTACCCAGTTCCGAACAATACAAAAATGGCCAGACTTGTAAATAATACACACATGCATACTTCATATTAATTTATTCCAGATTCCAGAGATGAATGGTCATAAAAGTCATAAAGCAAGATAATTATAGTAAATTTTGCTACATCGAAATCTTACCTTCCCCTTTTCTGGGAGAAAACAAATGATAAAAATGGTTAATCATCACTCTAGAATAAAAGTTTGCCCTATCCGCCACGGGCTTGGGAACTGAAATCTTTGGTACAGGTGCCAAACATGATAACCATTCACAATAGATACTAACGCAGTCTTTGATAATGTCATGTTCTGAGAATGGAAGGCTCAACCCATGGCATATGACCTATTCAATTAAATATACAAACCAGAGAGAGAATTAGAGAAAATTGTTGACAAAAAGTGTTTTTTCCTAATTAAGATAATGGTGAATGGGGGCGTACCTGCAAGCACCACTCAATTTCCCCATCAGTTGTGAAGGAGCTGAGTGTGGGAGGTTGAGAAATTCCCAAGGAGGAGACAATATGTCGCACTACCGGAAGTACAACATCTTTCGCAGCTTCAGTTGGAAGTTTCTCAAGTACCGATGTTCGTATACCGGAAAGATCTTCGTTTCCTGAAGTTGCAAGTGAAGTCCATTCCCAATACATAATGGACAGGTAAATTAAGTACACTTCTTATAAGCTAACTTTATTAACTCAAAAGTAACATCAATATATGCTTCGTTAGTTAACATAACAGAATTTAATTAAGTGAATGAGTTATTATGAGTTCAACACATGCTTTTAAATGCACATTTATTCAGAAAGTGCAAAATGTAAATATTTAGATGATCCACCAGCTGAGAACTGTTGTTGAAGTTGACATCTCTGAACACATCATCATCATCTGCTTTCTGTCTGTTGATGCGTACATGAATACCGCAACGAACCGCATACAAACAAGCAGGGCAGATTCGCAATGCAAGCGTAGTAGTTTTCACTTTGCACCTTGTTGCAACTTGCAATGCATTTCTTTCATATCGTGAAAACAGCGCAGCGTCAGCGTCTCGTTTGTTGCGCTTTGATCGCAGGTGAATCTGAAGCATTCTTTTTTTTCTGCGCTATGTAATAATAGCAAATTAGGCAAAGCGGGTAATTCAGTGATAATGATGGGTAGTGGTAGTAGATGTAAGGGAGATGCAAGAATACGTATGCATGTCATGTCTGTGTATGCGAAAAGAAAATCAAGACTATTTTAAACATATAACTAAATTATATTTGACCTACGCGTTAATTTATTGCTTTGTCCATAAAAATAATAAATATACAGCGAGTAAGACTTTTAGAGTTATTTCTACTTATTTTCTGTTTCGTCTTCTTTTGTACTTTCATCCTGTTCAACTTCCATTTTCTCACTAGCCTCTTCACCCTTTTCACTTGAAACTTTTTCTTGAGACGCCTCTTCCTCGACCTCCATTTTGATCGTATTTTGGTCTTTTTGAGCTTCAGCGCCTCCCTCGAACTGGATTGGAGTAGGTAGTTGACTTTTGTCTTGGCTAAGAGGCTCTGGAATCATTGCAGCCATCTAAAAATAACAATAAAGATCAATTTAGAAATAAATGTTTCAAGTCACATTAAAAATATATTACATACATATGTTCGAGAGATAAATTACCTCCTCTGCTTTAACTTTTTGCTCTTCTTTCATCGCCTCGATTCTCTGCATGTACATCTCATATACCATCGTTGCCATTTGAGGCATATCTTTTATTGTTACCACATCATCTAACTTCTTCTCCAGTATTCGCAGAGTAGGATAAGTTTCCGACGGATATAGCTGTAATGTGGCCGGGCGTTCAGTTAGCTGCAGAAGTTAATGTAAAACATGGGTTAAATTCCAACATCATACGAAAGTGTTTTAGATAGTTTTACAAAAAATATAATCATCCGTACAATTTTGAAAGCTGGAGCTAACTCGTAGCAATTGGCAAACAATGGTATTCTGGCAAATACGTATAGCCCCAGCCTTGCCCTGGACATGGCTACTATAAGACGTCTTACATCCCTTAAGTGACCAACAGTTTTTGTTCGGACTAGAGAGAGTAAAATGTAGTCATTTTGTTGACCTTGGTACTTGTCTACAGTAGTCACCTGCAAATAAAGAAGAGAGATATTAGTTATGCAAAGTACATGACGGTTACAGTGATTTCACTACAACGTTTTACAAAAGAAATCGCAATGTTTGCACAAAATTACCTTATGTGGAGCTCCAAACCAAGGATTGTTGGTGCATCTTGTGTTCAGTACATCCCTTATCAAAGCTTTTTGACCATTATAAGTTGTTAGAATAGTTATCTTATCAGCAGAATAGCCCAGCAATCGCATGTACATGTACGTTGCAACAACATATTCTGCTTCAGCCAAATTCTACGGAAAAAATAATCGTTTCAAAAATAAAAACAAATCGAATTGAATTAGGGAAAAAGTTAGAACTAATCGTGATATTGGATAAAGTATTATACCTGGAAAAAGTATGGACTTGGCTCAGTTTCTCCAGCTCCATTATAATCTTTAACATTGATAACTTGGTATTCGAATGCAAACCCTGGATTTGCAAACTGGTACTCCTCATTAGTGAGAACGTGTGGAAGATTTCCAAGATTTTTGTACCTCCACTTGTAAAGGCTTGCAATGCTAGAAAATGAATTTAAAATTACAAGGGTTAGCATTTTCAAAAGCGATAACACAAGTGTAAGTAATGCCATCATCATTACTCATTAGTCATTACCTTGCTCGAGAACGACCTTGTGCATCCAACTCCACTGCTGGTACTCCAAGTCTGACAAAACGAGCAAACAAGCTCTGTTCCATGTTTCCATATTTCTGGAACGCCATATTTTTAATTACAGGAGGAAGCTGATGATGATCTCCAATCATAATCCATCGTTTTAATCGTACTCTACCCTCGTCTGGATTTTGTAACAGAAGGGGGATAAAAGTCTCAATTTCCAATATTTGGGCGGATTCTTCCATCAATATGTTGTCATATTGGAAAACTGCAATGAACAAAACGAATTATAGCTTCTATTGAATAATTTATAAAAAGAAAAAAGGCCAATCAAAACACGCCAACTTACTCAAATCTACTAATTCTCTTCTTTTCAAAGCCGAGTGAGTACATGTCATAGCTATCACTTTAGCTTCCTTTACTAGCAAATATTTTGATCTGTCCAGTCCAGAGCGCAAAAGTTCGAACGCCCTAAATTCCTCCAGTTGGTCAAATATGTGCTTGATATACCTGAAACATCCTTCTGCGATTTCTAAGTCTTCATCATAATTCTTCTTGGGAAACAATGGCTGAGGAGCGTCAGCAAAAAACTGATGGAAAGGGAACGCCTCATCAACAATTCTTGGATTAGGAGCCTGCAATTTTCGTTAAATTAAGCAAACCAAACTTATTATGCAATCATCATTTCTTTGTTTAGTATTTGGTGATCCTATATTACTTCACTTACTTCATCACTGTGAGATTTCACCTTCATCAAGAAGGCTTCCCAATTTGCTAAAACGTGATGTACGAAGAAAAACCAACTGGTTTCACAGGTATATGCTACGTCTCCTGGTACATTCAGGGATTTTTGCAATTTGTCTACTTGGATGAGTAAATCTAATCGTTTTGCGAGAACAAAGTTAACTCGTCCGTAACGACTGAAGTCCTTCTCGGTTTCAAGTTCCTCTTCTCCGTGTCCCAAACGAAGGAGATGACGCTCATCAACATCTAGCTTGATGATCTTTTCAAAAAGCTGATTCAAAGCTTGATTGGAGTGAGTCACGATTAAAGTTCTCTGGTCAGGAAAATTGTGATAGATGTTTGAAATTATTTGAGTGGCCACATCTGTTTTCCCCGTACCTTAATAGAAAAATACAATATGATTACTCCTCATGAATGCTTGAGAATGTACATATTTTGGTATTTGAAAAGTAATATCTATTTACCAGGTGGCCCAACAACCAATGTCAATCCAGGCTGCATGCCACTCTTTATGGCTTCAATTTGAGTTGGAGTAAATCTTACTAGATTTCTATTCAATAAAAAATTGTATTTTAAAAACCAACCGATAAGTCGTTGTTGAAGTCTATGAAAAAACCGAAAATAAAACTTACAAGTTGGGCACATTAGTTGGATAAGGGCCTCTACTGGGAAGAACGTACGGCTCAACTAATAGCGTTTTTGCTTCTTTAACATTTCCATCATCACTCTTGCCTTGTGTTTCAGGAAAATGTATTCTGGAAATTTAAAAAATGCACATGAACAACTCATGAATTTCGCAGCCTATTGCGAAGCACAAATTTTTTTCAGAAACACTTACTTGAATGGTCTCTCATGAGGAACGTTCACATCTTTTATCTCGATTTTATATCCAGGAAAACTTTGTTTAAGGTGATCGATATCCAAGAAAGTGTCATTAAAATCCAAAACCTGCAACTGATTTGCCAAGCTATACGAAATGAATAAAAGAGAAGACATGAGTAGTACTTACAACTTAGTACAAGCCAAGTAATTAGTATGTATTGTAAAACACTATAACTTGTAAGTGTAATTTACTTTGAATAGTGCGCAGAACTTGGATCACCGTAACCTAGAATGACGTCATTTAGCCAGTCGGGAACAACACAGTTTGTGTTCATAAGATCTCTAATTGTTTCAAGTACGGCTTTAAAATTGTTTTCTTTTGGCTTCCTTCTCATGAAGACATTGAAGGTTTCATACACATCCTGAGTGAGACAGAAAAATCATTATCTATCATTATCGAGCACTTTTATTTTTATAAAATGTTCTAGCTTTTATACATCTTTTTGTTTACCTCTTTTCCCTTTGCAATATTGTCCATATCCTTTTGATATTGATTAGGGTCCAAGAGAACCCGAAACGTTCTCGTGTCGCCTGGAAGGAAGGGCCGTGGATCGGGACCTTCTTCTATTACTCTGCCATTGGCATCGAGCATTCCGTCTACTTCGCACCCCCTAACGTATGCTATTCCGACTTGCGACACGAAGTCCCCTCGTAGATCATAACGCTTGGCTAAACAATGAAGGCAATTTATAACTCTACTAGCTACGAGGAATAACTGAATAAAAATTAGACAATATTTTAACATGCATTTGTGCTTACCAGCTTTATTGGGGGGTTTAATTGTAAGCAAAAAACAAGCATCGTGCTTTCTCAACGACTCCCATTCTGATTTAACATCTCTTCTAACGCTCAAGTTTATTGTTACATCAGCTTTGACCTTTGAAGGCTTTGACTCTCCGAGATGAGGCTTGGAAACTTGAATGACCGAAAAACGATGAACGGGTTGAGCCATTCTTGCCCATCCATGGAAAAGGCAAGCTCCATCTTCAGCTTGCCATGGCTGGAGTCTGAAAATAGCATCCTCGATGTCCTGGCGAATTTGGTCTATCAAAAAGTTATTAAGAGTAACGTTGTTTGATTGGTCATAGCTATTAGTTAAAATTCAGAATATATATATTATTTATATGGAAAACTTACAAGTTGATTCTAATCTAAAAAGCTGAAAGTTCCGCAACAGATAATCATGCAGAGTAAGAAACTGCAAATTTAATTTGGGTAATGCTAAAACTTGTCCAGAAGCACTGTGATAGTCCGATGGCACCACATTCTCATCCCAAATCATATCCTCGGTGGGGTAGAGCGCCATCGCGTTGAGCTGTTTTATCTGGGAAACACGCTTTTCATATTTATTCACTACAACCTCAAGAATAAAATTTTCGCTGACATCCTGTGACGCGTCCTGTATAATATGCAACGAAGCAGCCAATTCCTTCAATTTTTCGTAATCAAGTTGCTTGAAATTTTTCAACAAAGATGCTCGAGTATCAATATTGCAAACATTGCTGAGTGAGAATTGACGAAGTTCAGGTACATTTACGAACAACTTTTCCTACAACACAAAAACCCACAATAATTTAGTAACTTATCATACATATAATTATTCCATGTTGATTAACGTACCAATTTCAAACATTTAATAATTGTTTACCTGTAAAGCAGTAATTTTGTTGTAATGTTCCTGCATTACTTCTAATTCGTTCATCGAATCACCAGATTCATTACAAATTTCAAAATTTGCATAAAATTTGAGCCTGTCCAGAAGCTGAGAAAATAGGTGTCCATCCCCATGCTCCAAAATAGGACTCATTTGACACCGAACTACCAGATGTAAGTCATCTATCAAAATGTTTAGATATCTTCTTGTTGGGAGAAGTGCTTGTAAATCAATCATCAACTCCATAAACCGTTCGGCATACTTCAAGAAGTCTGGGTCAAGCTCAGGTTGCATATAATCTTGTTCGTCAAGTATGTCCAAAAAGTTACTAATAAGTGATTTAAAGAATGATCTGTTGAACTCGTTAAGTTGTTTCTTGTCATCGCTTTCCTTTGCCTCCTTCTTCATTAACGCCTTCCAGTATTTCTTCCATTTTGGAAACCTTTTGAATTCTTCCTCTCGTCGTCCCTATTAGAAGAGATGCATGTAATAACATGTTTCAAATTTTTTGATGAGAACTCTATAAATACGTTCAGCACTTACTTCTGACAAACAATGCCACACATGCAGAGATACTAAGCTCTGGAGCTGTTTTCGAACCAAATCGATTTCAAGTGATCCGAAAGCACAGTTTAAGAATTGCAATACTGCCCTGCCTTCACTTAAACTGCTTTTAGCTTCCTCAAGAGCGGCCTTCAATACTCGGTGAAAAAATTGTCCAAATTTTTCTTCGTCACTTCGAAAGCACTACAAGATTAAAAAATATACAGAAATTAAGCATCCATACCAGCAGCGAATCAGTACCTAGTAAAGTTCAGTAGTTGCTTTTAACTTTAATGACTTGTTTTACCTCCCACACCGCAAGCCCTTCACGGTGTTTTTCAGTGACCATGCATATCATTGACATGACGTGTGAAAAACTTGACGACTCTGGGTCGAAATTTGGCCACAGATAATTTTCCAAATACTGGCTGATTTCCAAAAGAGCAACTCTTCGAGTATGAAAACTATATTTGAAAATAGAAAATACATTAATTCATGCTCAAATCACTGATGAAAAATTTGCTAAATGAAAAGTTCTCGACAAAGGAAGAACACCATACCTGGATTGTACCAATTCATTCAAGTAAATGTCGTCCACGATTGATTGCTCAAATGGTGCATGATCCTCCGTGTTATAGGCTGCCCAATATTTATGTGATAACTAAAAATACACCAATTAAAGACAACGCAAATTTTGTCAATATTACATCTTACATCATATGAAATCAAAACATTTTACATAATAAAAATACTAATTTGTACCTCAGTTATCTTATCCGACTTTATAGCATCCATGGATGGAATAAATGCTCTGCTTTTCTCCCGCACCTTGGCGGAAGACGTTGATAACTTCACCATTTTACTGACAAATTTCCTACAACTGTTCCAATATAAATTTTTATAAACAGCCCAACAAACAACAACTGATTAAAGCGCAGAAAATCGTTCAACTAGCATTCAGTTAACAGTATATACTAACTTATATTAAACACGTTCACGTTATACTAGAACAATTAGTGCTTTAAGTTGTCAATTCTCATTAAAAGTCGATTTCAAAAACGCTACCGCTGCAGCGTCGGCATTTGAAACGTGACTATAAAGTAAACAGCTCAACAGAAAAGCGTACACACCAAAACAACAGTCTGACGAACGACAACATTCGCCGCCTGTTTCCCACTTCACTTGTTTGAAAAGCCATAGAGTAACTGAAACTGTCTCACAACAAGTCCGCGAATGATGATTCTTCAATACAACAGCCTATTTCAGATTGCAAGAAGCTTTTCCATGTCATCGTGAATCAGCGGAAACTTGTTTGTGGGTATCGGATGTCGGCTTACTGCATAGACAGGTGATCAGTCAGTTCTTTTAGATTTTTGAAATTAATAGAAGGCTTGACATTTTTAAAACTGTCAATCTAAACTACCTACAGTTGCAAGTGAATTAATTGTCAGTTAAGTGAGGACGAGGACCCGCGTCATTAAGACTTTAGAACTTTAAGAAGTAAGATTTGCAGTTTCCGTTTATGCAACAGAGCATAGTAATAAATATTCACATCTTCACAATAATAACATCAGTTGCTTTTACGATTCGTTAAATAAACTAACGTTTATAATCAAATTGTTTTTCTGTGTACTTTTTTAGGCAGTTGATTACGCGAAAATCAGTTAAATTCTTCTATATTAATCATGAGTTCAATTGGTACTGGGGTAAGTAAACAGTGTAGTAAATAGTTGGGTTGATATGATGGAGCTTTTTGTCTCTAGAATATAGAATATCAGTTAAGTATATTGTGAATTAATTGTTTTTTCTTCATTATATTTCAGTACGACTTGTCTGCGTCACAATTCAGTCCTGACGGGAGGGTATTCCAGGTAAGCTTAAGCTGCATAATTAATTGTTTTATTATGTCCAATTTTTTATTTCGAAATAGTTAGTACTCTGTTGTTTCTTTTATTCTGCATTTCAGGTTGAATATGCTCAGAAGGCCATTGAAAACAGTGGGTACGTAGTACGTAATTCTTCAAATCATGATTTTAATTGGTTCATCATCAATTGGTCTTATAGTTTAACTTTTTAATTTTGTAGAACTGCGGTAGCGCTTCTTGGAACAGATGGAGTAGTTTTTGCCGTGGAGAAACTGGTCACCTCCAAGCTTTACGAGCCTGGCAGTAACCGCAGGCTTTTCAGTGTTGACAGGCACATTGGCATGGCCATCGCAGGACTACTTGCAGATGCGCGACAAATTGTCGAAACTGCTCGGAATGAAGCTTCCAACTATCGATCGGAATATGGAGGCAATGCTCCTCTTAAGGTACAAACTCCAGTTCAAACTACATGCCTGTATCAAAGTTTAATTTGTCGGAAAATTTAATTCATGCAACCTTTTGTTTTTTTGGTTAATCAGTATGTAACAGATCGTGTGGCTATGTATATGCATGCGTACATACTTTACAGTGCTGTGCGTCCTTTCGGTTGCAGTGTTGTAATGGGAACTTATGATGTCGCACAGAAAAAGCCTGAAATGTACATGATTGATCCATCTGGCGTATATCATGTAAGTATTTTTTTTACAGAAGTTGTCACCTCTCAAGCTTTAAAGGTGAAATTCGATTAATTCATTACTTCTTTGGTTTATATAGGGCTATGTGGGATGCGCAGTTGGGAAGGCTAAACAGGCTGCAAAAACTGAGATGGAAAAGCTAAAATTGAGCACAATGTCATGTAGGGAACTCATCAAAGAAGCTGCGAAAATGTAAGAATTAGAATTGTATACGATATTAAGACATCGTTTAAAATATGTATACAGTTTCATGTTGTGAGTTTAAAAATGATAAAATATGATTTGTCTGTTCCACAGAATTTATATTGTTCACGATGAAGTAAAGGATAAATCGTTTGAGCTTGAGCTGAGTTGGATCGGTGAACAATCTAAGGGGAAACACGAGAGGGTACCAGAGAACATTTTCACTGAAGCTGAAACTTACGCGAAGGCTGCATTAGCTGAAGAGTCTGATTCAGATGATGAGTAGGGGAATTATAAGGATCCATTTTGTACTATTAAATAATTCGCCCATTTTTGTGTTTACTTTATATAAAAATTATTCAATGTTCATAAATCAGTTATTCTTGATCATTAATAACAAATTCAAATGAATTACTGTGCATGTGGAAAGTATGGATTTTTTGATGCATAAATCTTCTTAGTTTCTAAATTTCACATTCGTGTGAAGGCAAAAGTGGTAAATTTTCTACAAGATTTCCCTCATTTGCAGTACTAAGAGATAATTTACTTTCGTAATTAATATAACGTATAGTAAGGGTTCTGATCAAGAAGGATCTGATTTAATTTTGGTCGTGAAAATCGAAATATGGCATCCATAACATGATTGACACGGTTTATTGCATAGTGAACGTCAAAGGTTGACTTCATGAAACGTACAGGTAGACATGGTCAAGATTAAGGTACTATATAAAAACTGAGACGAACGAAGTAATCCAACACCTTGGGCATGGTATGATTTCATAATGATTGTGCACTTCGTATCGTATAAAAAACCACCATTATCTGTTACCCTGTTACGAAACGGAATGAACATCCTAGTGCATGCATGATGGTATTGATGCTTTGTTATAGTATCCATGGCCATAGTATTCGGGAAATAAAGCAGCGTTTCAAAATAGTCAACATCAGACATCCGCCCCCATCCAATCGTACT
>JAQFXM010000547.1:0-47059 GCA_034693345.1 Entomobrya multifasciata | reverse complement strand
TCCTTGCATACCAAAGCACAATAGTCAGAGCTACAGTAAAAAGAAAGGGTTGAGTGCTCACACCGAGTTAGCCAATGGGAGAAGGTGGCTTATTTTACATGCCCACAGACCTGGATGCTTGCTTTACTTTACGATGTCATGAGGTCAGTAAAAAAAACTGCAATGTCAATTATGCCTCGTGTGTGTACGTGTGAAACTGAATTATCATTACTTCAACAAAATCCAGAGAATATTACAGTATCAAACTAACTGAGCATACAAAATAGAATGATAAAGCAATAATGCCAAAATTATGGTTCTGGAAGTTCTGCTTATACTGCTGATGTGCCAAATATATAATTATGTCTGCAATACAAAAATAAATAATAACATATTTTAATCTATATAAATATTTTAAAGCAATCATAAGTTAGTGTATTGGCTGTAGACACATTATGGGCATATTTGTATCTGGTTAAGTTTGAATTGAATACTTCAGCCATCAAAGCAACGTATTTTTTGCCATTATCCAGACAGACGGATGAGCAAAAGAGACAAAAATGACAAATCAGAAATACATACACGTGTTTCGCATTACAGGGTTGGCTGTCGGCTGGTAGAGGACAAAGTCAAGTAAATTCTAATATACATACCCACAAATTCATCTAATCCTGATCATTAATGATTCATAATAGAAGGATTCATGAACATTCCTCTCGTTGTACCTATAAATTATCATTTTTATTCATTGCTGTTTCATCATCCTCATCAGCTTTGTATTTAAAAAAAGATAAAGTTTGTAATCTGTCGTGTACAACTGCCCATGTTCTCGCAGCTAGAATTAGTTTATATGAAAAAGTATCAATGCTACTTATTATACTGGTCTGGTGACTGGTCGTTGACTGTCGTTGATTTTTTGGATACATTGAAAACGTTCCTTGGATTTCGCAGTTTGAGGGACACCCGAAAAGTTCGTACTTTCCAAGATTTGTACCAATAAAATGAATTGCTAGTTTTTGCTGAAAATTCTAGAAAAAATTCAGGTAGGTAACCTGTTATCAGTAAAAATATCATCAAATATCACATTCAATATTTAGAGCACGTGTTTTAAAAGATGGTAGTACACGTGCGTAACAAGCAGATTTGAAATCGTGCAAACATAATGCAGTTTATTTTTGAATTTCAATTAAATGGAATATTTATTTTGAGAAATCACGTTGCCTCCTTTTCCATTTTGGGTTTTTCATGGAGGACACATATAACTATGTTTATTGCTTATAGACATTCACTATCATTATACTGCTAATTTACCGCTTATCATTATCATTGACGTTGGGTTGTTGAGGTGTATGTTTTATACTCTCAATGAAATACTTTGATAGTTATCACTTTTAAATAAATAATAAACCATAATTTGTATATAAGCACAATAACGAACGAGTTTATATACATTTCTGATATATTTGTTGTTGATAATATATTTCATGCGTATTTTGCAAAAAAATACAATAGATTTACGATTATGATTAGTGATTGCCAATCTCACTGTGTGGGTTCAGTTAAACGTGTTTATTTACTCTATTTATAAGTGCAATGCATATAAAAATTCCCTTTCCCCACTTTGTCTACACAAAAAAACCTGTTTCTTGTCCAGCAAAAGCCTTGCCATTCATTCAACCTTTATAAAAACGGTTGACTGCTCTGGATGGAGCACGCTAATGAACAAGTCAAAGGCGTGCATAGGTGTGAAAAAATTCATATCTGATTTTTAAATCGTAAAAATGCAATGCTGAATGTAACGTTGTCTGGCATAAAAACATAATATCACACATCCATCACCATAATCATAAAACAAAGTTTGCTCTCAATATGGTGTCTAGGAATAGGTTAAAGTGTACAACTGCATATTATTCACAAGCAAAATCAACGTTTGTTTCAAGTTGAAATATTCCTTTGTTTCTACATTATCATTCATTTAGAGGGTTTCCTTTTCAAAGTTATACTCTTTTCTATCATTACACATTTTTTATTCTCGCAAAAATATTTCAATGCCATAGTTCTTTGATGTTTGCAACATTTCTCTAATAATAGAACAATGTGTCAAACATAATTATCTAATTTTCACTTTTCTAATTTCTTCCAGATCTTCTACCGATTGATTGGTTCAATTGATTGATTACCGTAAGTAACTCTATTAAAATATACAGGCCCCGTGTCTGTTATTCACCTTCCAGCATCAGCTCCATACAGTTTCACTGAAGACTCCTCTTCCTTCTCCACTATAACTACAACTACTGCGTTCATAAAACAAGTTTAATGTTCAAGGTTATCAAATAAAACTTCTACAAATACTTATCCCATCAGCTCAGCAGTCATCATCATCATCATCATCCTTCTCATATCCATCAATATCAAAATATCATTCTCGTGCATCGTGCAGTCTTCATCCTATACATTATATTGCAAATTGTGTACGCTGCTATGAGTGCTATGCCCATATAAAGTTTATTCCTTTTGATAAATTTGTTGCTGAGAAAGGTTTTTATTGTGTACCTTCTCATCTAAAACTAACCAAACCACACAGCGCAGCATTAAACCAAGTCAATCCTCCAGCAAGCAAAAAGTTACACTATTTTGCTTGCTTGGTTATTTGATGGTGGACTGCCGGCACTGGCACAACAGCTTTTTTGCAAGCATTTGCCAAAGAAGTATAAAAAAAAGTTTTTACATTTAGAAAGAACCAGACTCTATCGCCTTTACTAACTGTTCCACAGTAGCACCTCTCCATTCCAAAGAAAAACATCAATAAAATTGTCTATTAGTATCATTACTCTATCCTTTTTGCCATTGCTGCTATCACCATGCAAAAAGCTTCAAACTAGCCAGTTCCAGTCCAGCGAAGAGAGGAGCGCGTGGTCTGGCTGGACAGCTTGGCCAGGAAAATAATATTACTAAAAATCCATCTTTTGTATCTCAACTTATTATCTGTACTAAAAAAAGATAGTGCTACAAATTTTTTTTTCATCAAAGTCCAGCAGAAAAGCAAGAGATAAAAGCGAATATGCAAAAAAAGCCTACATGCAGAAATATCAGTCGTATATATATATTTGGTCTTTAAATTGACATACCTTGTCCAGTTGTAATCGACCTGCATTACATGGAACAGTGTATTGGCAGCAAACTTCAGTAGCGAAATATACGAAGTATTTGTAAAGCCAGTGTAGTGTGTTGATTATTATACTGGCTGTAACATAGCAGACTTTCCGCCTACGTTGCTTTTTATTGTGACATTGACAGTAATACAATGAATAGCATCAGTGGTTTGCAAATTATATTCAACTCATTGTATTATCATACATCAAACATCATACCTATCGGATAACGCTTGCTTCTTTAAAGCAATCCAAAACAACTTGTATTACAGAAAAAAAGGAATACATAAAAGTTCGTTTGGCACACAAGCAATTTTCTTTGGAAGGAAATTGAAATTGGATTGGATATTGAGAAACACAGCTCGTTCGGTTCCGTGGAGCAAACCCATTCATTGCTAACAGTAAAAAACAGACAAGTAACGACAAAAGTTAGAAAAACAACGCTGTCTTAGGTACAACTCGGTCTTAGCATCGTTTTCTACTCAAGTAAACATCCCATATCGCATGTGAACGTCCAGCAGTCTGACTGTTTTGTTCAGGTGCAGCACAGGTGCTCCTACACAAGACGGTAAATTCCGCCACACAGTCTGCTCGTTTGATTTCGTTGTCGTTTTGTCCCTGAAATAAATGTACGTGGTGACATCCACAACAGATAATGAACAGCAACAACATATCTGAACTGAAGTAGGGCAAAAATATTTACGTGAAAATATAGTCTGCGAAGCCTCGCGAGGGTAGTAAAAAAGGAAAGTAGGCTGCGACAGTGGTGGAAGGTGGGGGAGAGTGAAGAGTTTACCAGAAAACTAAAAAAACATTATATCTAATGACTAAATGTACAGGAAAGTAAAGTTCATAAAGAAAGGAATGGATGAAATGAAGGCTCAATCGAGAGAGGGTTTTGTTCGTGGAGGGATGGATGGAGGAAATGCTTCAACTGAAGAGATGAACAACTCCAGGGAAAGTTCTCAGGATTTCGATCCACCGCAACGTAAAAGGACTAGAACACCTCCGGCGCAGATCAGTCCTCTTTTGATAAATCATGTAAGTATTCTACTGCTGAAAATCATTTAATGGGGCAAAGTAAGACATGGTAAAAAATGTACATTTATGATTCCCAATATTTTAATCAGGTGCTCGAGCAAATCTTTGCTGCTGTTTCCATTTCCGACCTTTCCAATTTCCGTGTGGTATGTAGGGAATGGAACACAGTTGCCACAAAATGTCTACAGTCTAAACTAGGTTTTATCACTATCGGATGCCGAAACGCAAATCATAGTCATTCCCTTCACTACCATCACCAATCAGTCAATTCCTCATTTGCTCATACTACACCCCCACCATCTGCATCTCGGGTATCCACCTCATCCCCAACTCAAGACGCTGCAAGCTCAGCCGCCCCCCTTGTCAGTTCCCTTGTCACTCCAACAATGAATGCTGAACAGCTCAATAAATTCCTCCAAGTCATTTCTCACAGTACAAATCCTCCTTTCATAAAATTTGAAATAGTGTCAAGTTTTTTCATACCTGATAACCAACTTGTACTCCACAGACTTTTCCAACTTGTCAGTCCTTTCATTCAAGTTTTGAAGATCTCATTGGATAATCGCGCCCCCGGGGAATTTTCTCCTTTATTTTTGACACCCATCATATTCCCCAAGTTGAAAAGCGTCATATTCGAAATCCTCCGGCAATTCACATTGACAGAACCCGGCGAACCAGAAGTTGCCAACACTGTAGAGCTTCGGGATAACGCAATATCCTACCGCATCATATCGGCCATCTCCTTCAGCTCCTCCAATCTAGAAAGTTTGGAGGTTTCCCTACAGCGCAAATGCGATGGCGAAGGTCAACGTGAATACAATTTAGATGGAACTCCCAACTTTGAAAGGGACCGCAGGGCTGGTTTAGGCGGAGGTGGAAATTGTCCTTGTCAACATTTCCTCTCAGTTTCACCAACCGACCCCCTTACTCCACAATCCGCAGCTACAACGAACGATAACGCGGATAAATTTAGATTTGAAACTAATATGAATACGAACATAAACCTAAAAACGAATGGATTTATGAGTGATAATGATAGTAATCCAGTCAGTATTATGAATCCACTGGGGGTGGTGTCAATGCCAACCTCATCGTCAAGTTCCTTGATGGCAGCAAGTTCAAACGCTCCATCATCCACATCCTCCGCCTCTTCGTCTGTCAAATGTCACTTACCATTGCCAATCAGCACAGGGTATCAAAGCACACCGCCTAGAATAAGCAACAGTCCAAAGCTCAAGAGACTTCACCTTCGTCTCAGAAACTCCTTCATTCATCAGACTTGCATCACCTCATTACTTGAAAGACTGGCGAGCACTCTGGAAGAACTTTGTTTTACCGAAGAAGGTCACGGGAGTCGGGTTGTAGTCGAATTTCCGAAAATGACAAGACTGTCAAATCTAACCATCTCGTCAATTTGCGAATTTGAACAAAACTTTGTCACAATCCTGCCATTTAGCTATAGTGAACAGTTACCAAACTTGAAAGTGCTAAACTTGTGGGATTGTTTTGGAACGGAGAGGAGGTACGAGCAGCTATTTTTGAGTACAACCCCAAGCCACACGCTGACCAAGCTTGTACTTCCATCTCAGTTCAAAAATGTGACACTCGCTCAAAATATGCCCCGTGTTTTTCCACGACTCAAGAGTTTGACCCTCGTATTTTCCACAAGACCTGATAATCTTGCTGTGATAGAGACTGTTTTCCAAGCGTGTGGAGAGAGTCTAGAGGAATTGCATTTGATTACGGACATGGACATTCAGAATCAAAATGTTGATCATGTGCTAACCGGCTTGCCCAAAGAGATTTGCAGGAAAATGAGGGTGGACGAGAGTTTTGTTTTGCCCCTATATTTTCAAGGAATGATTACAAGGAAAGCTTCATTAGTCAGCCTTAAAAGTAAGGGGAATCTTGAGACATTTTAGAAAACGTTCTTTACTTACATTTTTTCATAGGAACTGTAATACTAACATTATTTTTTTCTTTCTCATTCAAATTATAGAGCTGAAACGGCTCATATTTCAGTTGGAACACAGATACAGTCGAGCACCACTCATTTCGGATGTCACAGGATACCTGGCTTTTATGGTGATGCCACACTTGGAGTACTTGCGGTTTACAAGATACGGAGTAAGTTGACAGCAACAAAAATAATTTTTTTATTAAAAATTCCAAATATTGGAAGATTTTCTAAGTAGTAAAATGTTTGTCATTTGAATAGATGTCTTGGACCTGCTGCGAAGCTCTCTCCAAAAAATGTCGCACAGATATTTTAACTCCGTACGGAAATAACGTATTTGAAATTGAGACTTTTGACTTTGACTTTGAAGGAATATAAAATGTAGCTTGTTCACTATACTTAAATATAACTTCAGATTTATATCAAACTCTAAATAAACAAAAAATATATACATATATCAGTTTCCTGATAGCTGAGAAGTAAGTACTAATATTTAGTTCAAATGACTTATCTAAATTTGCAAGAGCTTTTCACTGTAACGAGATACGTATGTACTACATGTACATGTACATGGATATCGATTATAATTTTCATGATAATCAACCAACGCGAATCCCACATTCCATTTGTTGGACTTTTAATTTTCATAAAGTAATATCTACTGTATTTATAGATCATAGCTGTAGAAGTAGTTCTGTACAGTAATTTTTAAGTACACTAACTGATTAACTCTGATAATCCTCAAACGTAACGTAAAATAGTCAATTTAGTTCCATTCTGCAAACTATCCAAAATTCGTAACACTAATTTGCTTGTGCAAGAGAAGATGCCCTAAAAGTTAGAAGAAAAAGCAAGATGTGATGAGAGTGGGAGGCTTAGATAAAAAGTATAACTATGTATTTATAGTAATCTAAAAGTTTTATGACTTCTCTGACTCTGACGCAGGAAGTCGTTTATGATTATGAGTGCACTGCAGAAACAGAAACAAACTATGATGGAACAAAAAAACTTAAAAGCTCAACCATTTAACTATTATATATAGTCTTAATAAAAATACTAATGTTATGTCTTATTTTTCACTCTCAGGTTAAAATTATATCTAACTTGAGCTCATATGTACTGTACTGTATACTAATATCGGTATTTTTTGGTGCAGACTAGACTAGTCTAATCATTTAACAAAGTTTTGATGAAATTTTTTATGATTTTCTAAAGCTAAAAGTGAAGATACACGTGTGTAAGGTAATTACTGTTTACGGAAATCAGTCTTCGCATTGGTCATTTACACTGCCACGCATAATACAAGTCGAAATACAACTTATCCGTGGAAGCTAAATGAAGTCTTAAATCACTTAAATTTGATAGCTACATATTTTAACCAAAAAAATAAATGTAGGAATCTTGTATCAAATGTCAAAAATAGTACATTCTAATAGATTCAAGAGTTTACATTACTGTATAGAATATTTATCGTCTGTAGTCTGTGTCATGTCATGTCATAATTTTATTTTTTCAGAAAAACAAAATATTCCAAATGAATAATTTTCATTGATATATTTTTATTTTGTATCCTTTCCATTTCAATACCAAAAAAATAGTCAGAATTTTGCTACAATTTAATTGAATTTACAAAAACCTTTTAAACTAAGCCACTTTGATTAAAACATGTACAGTAATATTTTACCCTATTTTTTACAAACTTCTTTGGATTTTTTTAATGGGCAAAATGAATTCAAAAAATAAAGTCATTATGAACGTTTCGTGTTTATTTCTAAAAATCAACACCTTTTTGGTGTTTAAATGTGCTTTTAATCGCGATGGGCATACAATCAAAGATTTACTTTTTACATCATCTCATCAGTAATGCACTAATTCGCAAGGTGGTGACACTTTAAACCTAAGGTAAGTGCAATAAAAACAATGCATTTAAATGTAGGGTGCAAATAATTACGCCGTAATGCTCTCTGCACACTAACAATGTTTCGGCTTCATCTTCAAACACCGATGGTTTCAGGTAAGCAAAAGTTTCACCTTTACCAAAATGATCAATTAAGAACAATGTTGTCACTTGCTACAAAATGTCTGTTCATATTTTTAATGATAAAGTAATTATGATTTAAAAAGATTAAAAGTGTTCTCTAGATAACCGCGCGGTGATGTTCTAGAAAATGAAACTATGTTCATCCCTGTAACATGAACATAACATCGTGTTACATTGCGTTTCATATCTTTCATTCATCACTCAAACTTTGTGTTACAGAGCGAAAGCGAAAACCCCTAATTATGTTATGACCACAATAAAACTTTTTTAGCCACGAGAGTTATTTCCGGGCAGTTAAACGTATCTATCAAGTGCACATCAACTACTTCCTCAAATAAGCCAGGCTTGCTTGCAGGTTCCTTTTCATCAAAAAAATTGATGCTGTTTGCAGCTTTTCTAATTTAACCTTATAAATGAGTTGCGAGGTCCTAGGGACATGAATTTGTGCCTTGATTGAGTTGATGTCACTACTAGTCAAGAAAAAGATGAATAAAAAGAAAAGTATTTACTCCATTTTTTCGTTCGATGCTAAAAAATTAATCCTACTTTTTTAGTATACAATTCAACGTTAACTTTTCCTGTCGCAAATTGCAAAAAAAAGTTTTAACATTACATGAAGAGCACTACACTTGATTTTATGAAATATACGTAATGTAGTGTTTGTGCAATTTTTGTATTGAAGCCAAAAAACGCGGAGTTTGTAGTTCAATAAGACAACAATGAAATAGTAAACCTATTCGAAAATTAATCTTACTCATAGAATATACCTACATACATACATGTATATATGAAGCTGTATGAATGAATCATCACTCGTTTTTCGCATCTCAAAGCTCAATTTTTCAGAAACGCTATATAACAAAGTTACACTACACGTGTATGTTTAAAACCCACCCGCTCCTACCACCACTTACTTTTATTATCATTTGCCCACGCAATCCAATAATTTTCTTTGTCAGTGACTTCAACAGTTTAAATTACAGAGAGTATTCTCTCCCAACCGAGAAAGATGAAATAACTGATATTTACCCCAAAGAAATAAAATATAATCACAGTATTTATTTTTACTACTCTTTTACTTTGAACATTTCCGTAATAATTTATATTCTTTTAATTTAATTACAAAATAAAGTTATCCGATCTTCTTTATCACTTTCCATTTTTTCAAAAAACTTTCTTCACACAGACATTAACCATATTTTATTTAAGACTCGTGATCAATTGTTTTTACAGGTAGTGTCATCCACTAAAGAGATACAAATACAATGATTTTTTTTAAAACCATGTCATCATTTCTCAAAATCACCATAATTAAAGCTGATTAACTGATGCCATCTTCCTATTCTTCCTCATTGTTTATTTTTCGTCTGCTTCCTTTTTCATTCATTCATCATTCGTTTTATTATACAGGTATTGCAGGTAAATGGCAAATTATGGTAAAAGAGGAAGAATCTTTTCATTGTAGAAAAAATGCCACTTGCCTTACATGACTTCTTTGTTATAATTTTTAAACTTTTGTTTTTTGAAACTGACAAGTAATTAGGGCATCTTGTTGAAAGGTGAAGGTCTTATCATATTTGCTCTTCATCATCATTCGCTAAATGTACATGCTTTATGTATACTTTGCACAGAAGGTTGGCGTGCACATAACTTTTCAAATGGATTGTTAGTGAAGCCCCCTTTTTTAATTTGGAAAAGTGCTTAATTCGGTCAACTACTTTAATAGAGAGATGTATATACATTGTATATTTGATAAGGATATCATACTAAATGACTCTACTAGTCACTAGTGCAGTAGACCAGTGGTAATATAACCACCTTACCATGAAATAATTTTTGACCAATTATTTATCATTGCCTACTTTAGACTTTTCATACAAAATGTTTCACTCTCGCAAAAAATCTAATGGCACCACCGGTAAAGAAGCAAAAAATTAAGGAATGAAGCTATTTTCGCTTTAGACATCCTTGGCGAAGTGTGTGGGCGTTTGAGCTGCCACAAATTTGCATATTTCATATAATTTTTTTAAACAAGCTCAATTAGTGTTGGCGGTGCCATTTTGGATAACAATGCTTTCACAAAATAAAAGGTGACATTTGGAATTTCCAGTAAATAAGTTATGTTCAAAAAATTAATCTCAATTAAATCATGCGCTTGCATTTCTCCAAGAAAATTAAAATTTCATTATTCAAAATGACTGCCATTTTATTCCGTTGGTGTAAAAAGTGGAGGAAAAAACAACTCTGGCTCAATTTGTCATATTTCCAACTTCTTTTAGCACTATGGCTAATTTTAGGTTCAGTTTTAAATTTAATGGGAACAGTGACAGCTCAAGAAAATGACACTGAAACTAGTGCTAGTAATACTAATTCAAATACCATTAAAGTTAACGAGACTGAGAGTGGCTCCTGGGAATATTATTATGAAGATGAAGAAGAACCCCAAAATGTGACCAGTGCACCAGTGAGCAATAAATCAATTATAAATAAAAACGACAAGTTTTTTAACTCCACTAAACAAAATGGCGACGAGTTTTACTACTATTTGGACGAAGAAGTTGTGGAAAAACCAAACAATGGTTCTGGTGCGAAAAAAGTTATAAAAACTACAACATTAAAAGTTCAAGGTCGTAATAGCCACAAAAATAATCTACATGTTCTCAGAGGCGACTCTTTTAAATCTGGAAGTCACCCATTTCTAGAAGGGATTCGAGGTGGGGGTGGTTTTGAAAATGGTCTTGTTGCATTACCTTCAGTAGAACCATTTAAGCAATTAGCAACTCCAATTGAAGTTGAAGGTCCAGTCTACACTGATTACAATTACGGGCCACAATACTACCGGGAAAACTATCTGCATGATGCTCAAAATACCGCTATCGGAAGGCCACTAGGGCCTGGGGAGTTTCCACCGGATCCATTTAAACCGGAAGTAGATCCCGTACTCCTTAGACCTCCTGTGGAGAAAGAAAAGTACCAGTATCACTCTACTCAGCCACCTGCTGAAAGTGGTCTGGATCTTGATGTGGTAAAGCATGTGGAGTTTATTGATGGTCCCAGCGTGCCATCGTCGGACTACAATTACAACGATGCACATACTTATGATGGTGATAGTGGAGGGGTAGGTGTTGGCGTGATTGGTGAAGATGTGAAAAGTTCTGTATATGACGATGCTTTAAAAAATAATGATAATCATAACCAGCATGGGGAATCCGTGAAACCCAATGTTTTATCCAATCTGCGTACTCAATTGAAACTTGAAGCTTATGGAAATTTACTACCAGAAAAAAACCCGATAGTTAAAGTAAAGGAATTTTTCATAGCGCTTTGGGATATCATTTCTAATTTCTCAAGAGCAGAATTGGTTCTGTGGGCTGAAAAGGCGTTTAATATAGTGGCAGAACTTACAATTCCGCAGGAACACTACATTAGGGTCATCAGTTTCGTTGGGATATACCTGTAAGATTTCGTAAAAACACTTAATTAGATTTTACATTCCGGTGTATTCCAGTTTACATGTCAAATTGATGAATTGACATTAAGATGAAATGCTTCCGATTTTTTTCATTTTGCATACAAACCTAGCGAAGCAAGATGCGTCTTAATCTGTCTTACAAAATAATGTTTACAAAGTTAATTAATTTTTTTACAGCTTCATGACGATGCTAACTTACAGTTCGGGTGGCATTGTAGAGTAAGTTTCAACAACAAGAAATGATTTTAAAGCGTCAATAAAAGGATTTCTCACTTCTAAATTGTTAACTTTTATAATAGTTTGGTGTGTGCGGTTGAAAATCATGACGCGCCAATAAAAAGATGGAAGTACCATGCTTCCCGCAGATATGTTCCTGGACGCTGTAAGCTTCACATAATATGCATAATATCCTTGAGGCTAAACTTTTTGTAATTTGTATAAAAGAGCCCTTTAAAATTACTAATTTTGAATTTTGTTGTGAAGCCGTGGACCCCAAAATGCAAAAACGCTTCCTCAAACTATTTCGAGGACAAGTTAAAGAGGAGGACGAAGAAGAAGAGGATGATATATTGCAAGATGACACAAGTGGTAGTAGCAGCGAAGAAGATATTGCGGATGAGATGGATCACATTTCAGAGCTGTGTCCAGAAGACGCTTTCTTTTACAGTTTGAATCCCAAACATATCGAAGCATACACAATTTTACAGAGAATACTTGTCGGTAAGTTTAATCATAAAATAAACCAATCATTTTACTAATCAAGCTTACAAATCATACCATATCTATACCATTATCAGCGCAAGACACACCCAAAAAGTTTTTAAAACTCGCCAAACGTCTCCTCATAAAAGAAAAGGTGCACCCAAAAGTTTGGTATTTCGCCATAATTGCAGCTTTCCTTGAACGCCAAGATTTAACTGGCTTCAGTGTAGCACATCCTTTAGACGCCATTCCTGACTGGTACATTCCAGCGGATTTAATTGAAAAACATGTAAAACGTTACAAAAAGATTCGTGTGAAGCGTTCCCCCAAATATACAATTCAACATAATCGCCGCGGAAAGGGTGCTCAAACTAAATACAACTACACAGCGACCGGAGTCAGCAATGCTTTTGCATCAATCCAGTTTTCCGAGGAAGAAGATGATAATTCATTTTCAAGTGAATTTCCATTAAAACTACCCGTTATAGGGGGAAAGGGGAATTACACAACGGTGACACTTATCACATCAAAAAAGAAAAATAAGAATAAGCCAGTGATAGAAAATGATGGACAAAAGCCAGATGCATCGATACCGTCATCAGAAGAGGCTGCTTCCGATTCTAGTTCAACTGAACCAAAAGAAGAAGAAAAAGTTAAAATTAAAGAGAAGGCCCAACAACTCCAAAAGATAAATTCTGGAGAGAACAAACAGAAGGAGGCGAACAGTAATGTTAATCCAATTGTTGTAATTGTCAAACATCAAGTTCCTTCGACGATTCCAATTGGGGTAAAAGGAGACAAGGGAGAGTTGGTTGTGAAAGGAAAACCGATCAAAGGAAATGGCACTTTTAATGAGTCTATTATCGATAAAAGTGTTAATGATAACCATCATGGAAGACGACGAAATAAAAAAGGGAAAAAGAAAAAGGGAAAGGTACAGGCGTAAAGTAAATTAGTAAAGTATATTCGAATTTTTAATCGAGTGAAATTAAATATTTTGTCGTTTATATTTTTTGTGGGGATGAAAAAATAGTGTATCAAAGTTAACTGGAAAGTGGGACTTGACAATGGAGTTGAAAATGAATTGTGGTATTGGCGAGAAGACATGATGCTCAGTCAACATCATTGGTATGAAAATTCGTTTCATAGACTAGGTGTAATTATTCGGCATTCTACATGCAATTAGCCAGAACAGCTTCCCATCTGTCTCAACAATATAATTGTCTCGTATTTATTTTTAACAGGTGGTGGCATCAAACACATGCAGGTTCATTTTATACTGTAAAATATAAATTATAATATGTTTAAAATATATTAAGAAAATAATTTAAACAAATATTTCCTCTCAGTTAACGCCACTTTTCATGCCGATCGTCGAGCTGAGCTGTTCTTTTACATGCATAGATCATTAGTTGCAAGGTATTTCAACATCTTTGAAAATTGAAAACTTCAAACATTTCGTAATGCTAGTATAATCATTGCAGTTTACTTTTTTAATGAATGCCTATGTTAAGATATAATGCGGAAAGGTTATCAAACGGAATGGGGTACGTTAAACCTTTAAGGTTCAGAGATGGAGAGGTAATCCCTTCCGGATATAATTCCCACTTGGCAGATATTAATTCAATGACTTATTGGACACCAAGATGGCCTCATACGCAATTAGCTGTGAGCATACTAATAGTATAATCTACGATTGTTTAATTATTACAAGAATGGAAAACATATAACTTGAGTATTTTCATAGGACATTCATCATGAGCATGACCCGGATTTCGCTTCAAACATTACACTCAGCTATTACGACCAGCTATGCCAGAGACTGATAAGTGCTATAAAATGGGGGAAATTGATACCTGTATGTGTAATAACAAGGTATTCAGGATCATTTATAATTAGCAATTTAAATTGACAGTTATTGGCTTTAATAGGTTGGTAGTCTTCCAATACCCATTAACCGAATGAGGGGAATCGAGCCATTGGCAAACACCATTGAAGCGTCCGACCTTTCTGTGAATCCCATGTTTTATGACCCAATGGGAATTCATGCCCTTGGTCATATAATGGTTGGACTAGCATCCGATCCTGACTTTAGATTTAAAAAGGTCACTGGTGTAATGTCTGATGCCGCTGTATCAATGCGTGGTAAAAATAAATATTAAAAGAAATTAATAAAATTGAAGATTAAAAGTAAAGATAAAATTAAATATTCTTATGTAAAAGATCCTGCCTTCTACTCTTATCATTTGTTCATGGATAACATTTTTGAATTACATAAGGAACGGCTGCCACCGTATGAAATTGTTGGTGTAAGTCCAAATATCTAATTTGTAACCTATCTTTATCTTGAAGTTTGCTTCTTTTCTTTGATAAACTTTTTATTTATAATATTTTATCAGGGAGACTTTCCGCTTCTTTGGAAAGGAGTTAAAATTTCAAGTGTAGAAATATTTTCTCAGGGGGGTGCCCCCAAAAATGAGTTGAGAACTTTTTGGAGTCAGCACAAATTTGACCTATCTCCTGGTGTGGATAGGGCAATTGGTAAAGGTAAAGGAAAGAGAGGGCGAAGGCGTCACAAACATAAATACAAACAAGTTTGTGCACATCATTTGGATCATCAGCCATTTTACTTCAAAATTGTCATTGTAAGATTTTCTTGAACTACTCCTCGCCGCACTTCCGGTCTAGTTCAATAATAATTTAATATATATTCCATTCAAATAGGATCGTCAGCCTTGTGTTAAAAGTAAATCAAATATGGGCACAGTGAGAGTATTCATGGCTCCAAGATACGATAACAAAGGGAAACGGATTCCAGTCAAAGTTCAAAGAAGGATGATGTTCCCACTCGACGCTTTCACAGTGAAACGTAAAAAATGATTTTTGTATGATTGTTTAAAATGCTAATTTTATGCCAATTAATATTTTCAAAATATATAGTAAGGGTAGGGCGGAATACAATCACCAGATACGCGGAAGATTCATCACTGACCCAACCTTGGACAAAGAGCTTCGCCGATTATGAAAGAGGGCCTGACCCCTCAGGTGCTGCTGACTTTTGTGGCTGTGGTAAAACTAGCTCTGCTAATTAAACGTGTCCCAAATACAATTGTTAAAATTGTAAACCAATTTGTTCATAGGTTTTCCTCAGCATCTGTACATACCTAAAGGTCATGCTTCTGGCATGGCTTTCGATTTATTTGTAATGGTAACAAATCATGATCAAGACTATGTGCCAAATGATCCCAAAATTTTGGATATCCCAGAAACGTGTAACTCGCCATATATATTTTGGTAATTACAAAACAATTTATAAAGTGCCACGTTTAATTTCATCATCATAACTAATGAATTGATTCATTTAAACTTTTAAGTGGACTTCAACGAAGAAGATATCCAGACAGAAGACCTATGGGCTATCCTTTTGACAGGCCCTTATTCAGGTCATTCAACTGTCCTCCAGGATGGACATTTGGAAGTGTTATATGCAAAAGTGCAAACCTTGTCCTTAATAAACCACTAGACACTTTGGAGGAGTATGTATCAAAGGCTCCAAATATGGCAATGCTTAAAGTGAGAGATTACGATCATTATTATTTTTTATCAGAAGGGTGACCTTTGCAAATTGATGCTTATGACCATTTTACTATTTTTGCAGGTTCATATAAGGCACATCAATGAGTTCCTTCCGGAACCTCCAAGGCACTGATCAAACTTATTTCTTAATGGATTTCTGGTATTTAAATGGATTGTCCTCTCAAATAACTCACTATAAACTTTTACTAAATTATTAAAGGAAATGGACAAAATAGTTAAGATATATATACCTGTGATAATCATATGGATTAATTAAAGTTAAATGAATGGGAATGAAATGGCTAATTTGATCAATTTTCATACGTTTGCTTGCATTTTTAAAGCATAAAATGTGCAACGCTTTTAAATGCACCAAAGTCAGTTTACTTCAAAATTCAATAATCCCGCCTTTGATAAAAATGTCAATCGATTTCGAAAGAATTCCATTCATCAGACAAAATTCATACCAGCAGGTGTTTCCGGAACTTGTCAGTGTTTTTATTTTGTACTTTTACGTCATCCTCATTCATGACGGTCATGGTCATCGTGATTAATGCGGATTTAGTTTTAATGTTTCTTGAACAATAGGTAATTCACGAAAATATTTAGCATAGTTTTAGTTACATCGGTGGCATAGTTTAATACAGACAGGAAAGAACGACTGAAACAATTCCGTAAACATCTTCCAAATATTGTTTGTGCTTCGCCATGAATCAAAGTTCCACGGTGCCTCATGCTGGTAAAGCTGAGGTAATGGATCAGTCTACCCAAACCAGTGTATTTCCTTTGCTTGATCTTCCACGTGTGGTAAGCGAAACACTGGGCACTAACGAAGCACCACATTCCAAGCTGTCAAAGTAATCCTTTCAATAAAAATACTCATTATGCCAAATGTGTGTCATTTTTAGGTGATTGATGATATCCTCAGTTATCTTCCACCAAAAACCTGCCTTACATTACGTCGCGTATGCAAAGCAACCTTGGAATGGGTTTCCACGCTGCCACCTTCCCCACAGGAAATGGAAAAATGGAAGAGATTTCAACTATCAATCACTGGAAAGGAATTCCGCACATTTTCTTCCGCTGTCAAACTGAGCTTACCCATTTCTTCGTTCCGCATTCAAAACAAAATTACTTCAAACAAATCCAAAATTTATGAATCAGAAGGAGTCAAAGAATTCATCACCCTTTACAAAACTCGCAGAGTTTCCTTCACTGTCGCTACTCTTTGCATGCTGCAACTTCCCGAAGAGCAAACGTTTTTCTACAGCTTTCAAAATCTCTATGAATTAAAGGTCCTTAAATTAAGGAGTTACCTGCGTCTAACCTTACAGCAAATAAGTGAAGATGGAGGTCCAAATTATTTAGATAAGCTCTGTGAGTCATTCTTACGTCCGCCTGTCACACTGGTATCATCATTACGGAAACTGGTGATTAAAGACTGCGAAAGTCCCTTCATGCCCCTACAAGTTGCCGATAAACTTATCTTGAATTTCATTTTATCCTTCAAAAATCTGGATTACTTGAATCCACCCTCAAAAATCACCAAATTCACGCCTGCTGGTTTTCCCTGGATTTTTCGGCAAAGAAAAAGTACCTATTGTCCCACTTGGATGGACGCTTTGGGCAAAGCCATTATCAAAAATGACTGGAAAAATGTTCCAAAAGTGGATGGAAATAAGAAGAATCGGAGCCAGAAAACTAGCAGTGCAGTGGCCACTCTTCCTCTGGAACGTCATAGTCGTTTACACCTTGATTTGCGAGCTTTTACGAAAACCAGATACACTACAAGAGCTTATCTAACTTATGTGGAATACTACATACGACTTTTGCAAGAATCCTACCAGCGTAACATGATACTTTACAATGTGTATTCACCCCTTTTGGAATCCATGTATGACCACTGGTTAGAACTTGGCTGGACGCAGAACATGATTCAACAATCTTTCAAGTTTCTGGAGAATGTCGTCACTTTATCATCTGCTGGAAATGTTTTGCAGTTTGGATTCTGTGAAATGAAAAGGCTGGAGGAGATTACTATTTTTCATGACTTGGGAGAGCATCAATGGATGTATCATGATTCTCAAAAGCTTAGCTGGCCGCATTTGAAAACAATGAAGCTTTCACTGTTCATTAAAGAAAAAGACTTGAATGGAGTGACCACTGAAGTTTGGGATCTAACATTTCGTCGCTTATTCAAAAATCCGAAGAGGAGCTCTGTTTCAAGTCTCACTTTGAAAATTGAATCGGATTTTAGAAATAAAAGTTGGGATGCGGATGGTGGTGGGGATAGTAAAATGATGGACTTTCATGAGGAAATGTTTAGCGTGCCAACAATCACGAGGAACTTTGCCAACTTGAAATGTCTAAATATTCAAGGTTGGCTGGCTTCAAATGACTCATTTCACGAGTTGTTTTCGGGGCTTCCCTTTTTGGAGTATGTAAGCATTGGGGCGTGTCGACTGTTGAGTGATTTTGGACTGAAAAATATTTCAGGTAAACATAAGGCATTTTTTAAAATCAAATGAACAAAATTGTCTGTTATGTGAAATATAAATCGGCTATCGTGACGAGTTAATGAGATCATGGAAGTACTGTCTAAAATTGATTTCAGGTGTGAAGACGCTTATTTTGAACCTGGATGACATGCCTTTAATCACTGAGCTCCTTTTCATCCACGTGTTATCTTATATGCCCCTAAAGGAATTGCGAATCCACGGAGAGAAGTCATTAAAGCAGGTACACTCAATGTGCTACTCTTTTGTAAAATGATCCATCGTTAAGAGTGTCAATTGACAGTTAATCATCGTTTCAAGTGTCAAATATATCTTTTTCTTTTATTCAAGATAACCACCAAAGCAATTTTGGCCCTGCAAAAAGGCGTTTTCGGAAAAACCATTGAAAAGTTTCCATTTGATACCTGGAAATCCAAGCATATTAAGGAGAAGGAAAAATTAGAGTTGCAAAAAGGATTTCGCTGCATGCTGTAATTACGTTAAACAAAGCTGTACTATGTAATTGTTCACATTTAACTGATTTTATTCATCGCATTCATTATGATCATATTTATCAAAAATTCTCTATTTATCAAAAAAACAGATTGTTTAGATTTTTGTGTTGTTAAATTTTTTGGTAATTTTATGTACTGTTCTGTCTGTTTCCAAAATGAAAGTTGTAAAATAAAAATATGATTTGAATTGTTTAATGACATTTTGGTGTATGTTATACTTATACAAGTTCAATTATTGCCACAAAATTATTGGTAATCGATCGTCACACGCATTTTCATTGCATCTCGCAGATTTTGACGAGTCATTTGAGTCTATTCAGAAATCATACAAACATTAATGTTCAAGAAAAACTAAGTGTCTGCAAAAGTACTTATTTCAAAAGCACATTGTCATTTCCATTTCATTTAGCAATTAAATTCCATATTACTGATATTACTGTGCAAAAAGACGGCAATTAATAAATGTACTACAATTGTATTAAAGTTACTCACAGCTTAAATAACGAATAAAGATAATTTGAGCAGAGATAGGTCAAAAGATTAAAATCCATATTAATACAAAATAACTGGACTGAATGCTAAATGACACCACTCACAAAAAATATCAATGATTGGAATAGTTGAGGAAGTAATTTTTGCTTTGCAAACTAACATCTCCATCCATCGGCTTCAGATAAGCTGCATCTTTGATTCTACCCTAATTTAATCCTACTAACAGGAATGGATTACAAAACATGGAGATATGTATAATGTCATTTACATGAAGCTGGCTGCTATAAAAATTACCCATACACAATACTTTCTGCAATGCAATATTTGTAGACATACTTTCATTTCATACACACATTTCATTAAAATAATTTAGTATATGTATCTGATAGGTATGCTGTGTTAGCCAAAGTTCACTACAAATAAAAAATATTATCACTTTTTATAGAAATTATCTGAAAATTATTCATATGAAGACATGCATGTTATATCAGTCGGCTTCAGTAAAAAAGATACAAATGTTATCAAATAAGTAAAGCAGCATTGCATCGGTAGTGTTCCAGAAGCTACATTTAAAAAATCAATCAAGCGATTAACAGAAAGCAAAATGAATTTTCATGAGATGATCACTCTCAATATTCATTTGCACAAGAATGATATATGAACAGTGTATAACATCCAGCCATCATAAAATAAAATACAAAAGTACCTACTACATTAATAAAAACACATCTATCGTTATTTTGTTTGTCTATTTTATTCTCCTCAACTCTACAATTTATATCTCATCCCATATCATATTTCATCAGTATCATCATTCATTTGATATTTTTTAGCATGGAACAAATTAACTTGACTCCAAACAACCAGCATAGCAAGCTAGTTTACCGCCGTTTTATAGCGAATCATTAGCTAAACTCACACAAACCAAGTTGTGTTGTGATGAATAATTTTCGTACAATATTTATGCTAATGATGATCACATCCTTCCTTTCATACATCCATAAAAACAAAATTTATCAGTTCTTTCGTTCAATGTTATCTCTTAGAGAGCATCTTTAATGTTGTTGTTTTCAACGCGCGTGACGCTGCTGACGGCATACTAAAAAATAGTTCAAAAGTGCATGACATATGACATTCCATGTGGCATTCCTTCCATCAAGCAATCCAGTTTCTTCTTCACTGGCTCACTTGTAACATAACGTTACTAAACAAAAATGAAAAAAAAATTACTTGCCCAACATTACTTGTCAACCAACCAGCAAATACACTTGTGCATTTTAATTATAGCCAGACAAAACAACTCTCAAGAAAATATCATAATGGCCTTGTTTACTTCAATAAAAACTATTAAGTGGCTTGGCTAACTATTACCCTCTCATACTTTTTGTGTTTTGTGCTGTGCACTCATGTTCTGGACAAAACTCATAAATTGATCAGTTGAAGTAGAAAAATGCATCATCTCATCAATTATATTTACACCAACAAACCATCTTAGCCATTATTTAAGCAAGTAATTTAACAACCACATCCCAAAATCCAATCCAATCATTTTTTTATTCTAGAATTTTCTTGCTCCTTTGATTTCAACTGTTGCTCTTTTTTTCTTATAAACAACTTCCATGATAATTTCCTCACATTCATTGCTATTTAACATTTATATGTACATACGCTAGAAAACCAAACCAGCCCTTTCATATTAATTTCGTTCTTCCTCTAACTTTACTTACAGCTCATTTTACTTCCTCGTTGAAAAATCCAAGTGGTCAGATCACAACAAGTTTTGCAATTAACTTGCAAGCTAAATATTCGTTCTTTTCTGTACCAAGTACTAATACTAACATACATGAGCACAAACAAGGCAGACAAAACAATAAAAAAGTAACAAGTTTTTTTGTGCTCTTCCATTCCAGCAGTACATGACATGATATTTTAGTAGCGCATCCCGACCACGATCATTATTACATTTTTCAAGCAAAGCTTACCAAGCAAGGATGCATGAGCATACACATGTGCTTCCGTCAATTTTACAGTAAAATACATTAGCATTTTTTTGTCACGTAGAAAAAAAAGAACATTAAACAACTAAACAACGCATTAGCGCAATGCAAGGGAATCTTATGTAGTTATCCATGCTGTATCATATCATGTTATTATGACTGACTGACATTGTTGCTGTGTGCTGCCATTGTTTGCCATTGGCCTAGACCTTCAGAAGATGATGGCGACCAAGTGGTGACTGTAGTCGAAAAATTGTTCACACATCAAGGTGGAAATAAATGTCAGAATAATTTTGAATATCTAAAAATATACTCTTCGAATAAACAGTTCATAAATTTTGTAACGTGTGCAATTAAAGAAACTGATAACGTGATGTGATATACATAATTGTGTGAATTCCTAGAATTTCCTGTGCGTGTACTTGCCATGTATAACAAAGCAATTCTTGAATTTTACGGTGAAAACATGCAGGCTTAACTGTAAAATAGAAAAAATGTTACAACAATGAGCCATTTTTGTACCATCTACCATACCTACTTGACTGCAAAACAGAGTTTAGAAAATTTTAACAATTCAGGCATTTCACCATTGTATACCAAACAGCCATGCAAAATGGTGGCCTTGAAGGAAGATAATGTAAAGATTATGGGAGGAAATACAAGACTATCTATTCATCCCCTTCTAATTGATCACGTGGGTTTAAAACCTTTAAAAGTTGCAATTAAAGTGTAAAAACATTTCAAGGGCATTTTGTATTAATTTGTTTGAATTTCTTTGACAGGTTGTTGAAAAAATATTGGGATATGTAGTAGCCGACGAAATTGACAAGGATCCAGTTGAAGGCTATTACATCAATAGCAATACTCGGGGAAATGTGCTACTTTCATATAGACTTGTGTGCAGACTATGGAATGAAATAGGAACAAGGCTGTACAATATCCATCAACAGGTTGAAGTAGGCAGCTACTCCACCAGCATTTCCAAATTCCGAAGACTAATTAAACTTCGTAAAGTCAGTGGAAATGTTCAAAAATCAAGCAAAGCTTCACATTCATCTTCTTGGCCTTGTCTCTTCTCAAAATTTCGTTTATGCCAAGAAGTTTTCCAGCCAATGTACTCTTCAATAATAGCAGATTTTTTTCAAACCTTTCACAAACAAATTTCTGTGCTAGATATTTGGTTAGATTTAAGAAGTACTTTGGCAGAAGTTCCTGTTCAAAATAATTCCAAGTCTATTAGTTCTTCAATTTCCTTTCCAAATTTAAAGGTATTGGTTTATGATGACCGTCGTGTGGTGCTGGAAGGCTGTGAAGATGTGCGTGGCACTCTTCTAAAAACTTTGTGTGAACTTGCCCCAAATCTGAGTAATCTGAGTATCCGATTCCAACGAGATTTTCGTGGAAGTGTGGAATATTCTAGTGATAGCATTCTCCGAAATATAAATAGTACTTTTAACAATGCACAATTACAAAATAGTCTGAAATACTTAAAGCTCGACTTACACTTAAATGATGAACTGCTTAACAGCTTGAAAAAGGCTAGTCTTCGGATAAGCTCTCTAGAGATTTCAATTCGTGGCTCAACATTTACCTTTTTAGGATTTCGTTACTTTTTGGATTCTGTACAAACTCATCTGAGGAAATTAAAGCTCTCTTTTATTGAAAGGGATTCCAGTTGTCTGATAAGCTTTCCAAAAATGAGTGTTCTCCGAGAATTTGAGATTGATGGGACTGATGCATTTTCCAAGCATAATGTTGCTTTTGGAGATTTTACCTATTCTGAAAACTTACCTCAACTAAAAGCCCTCCGTATCAATATTTGGTCAACGAGTAATCTGCGTTGGGGTCAATTTTTTCAAAGAAAACAACCAGTGTTGCATTTAACCGAACTTAAACTACCTGGAGAGCTGTGCAATAAGCCAATGATGTCCACAGTGGCTTCCGTTTTTCCAAACTTGAGAAAACTGCAAATTTCAGTGTACTCGTTGACTTTGGATGCAATGGAAATTGTTTTTGAATGCATGAGACAATTGGAAGAGTTAACAGTGATGAAGTTTCCTTCGTTGTGGGATAGGAATGAAAAGAATATTGATCACATTTTGACGGGAATCTCTCCAATTAACTGTGATAAACTTTGGAGGGAGAATGTTGCCTTGAATAAAATTACGGATAGTCAGTTAGCCGTTTTTAAGACTGCTCCTGGGATAGCAGATATGACCTGTGAGAAAAAAATAATTTAAACTTTAAAGAGATTTATTAAATCAATAATTTTATGGTTAAAGAGGTTTTATTGATTTTATTTATCAATCATCTATTTCTTTTTTAGGTTTAAAGAAATTAGTTATGCCCGACATACAGTACCAAGCCACATACACAGATATATCCGGCTATCTGGCTTTCCAAAGAATACCAAATCTGATATTTCTAAATGTTGGTAGATCCAGCGTAAGTAATATTCTTTGTCCATTGATATATTTATGTTATATTTATGTTGTACAGAATGTTGTAGATTTTAAAACTTTTTTTACAATTTCAGATTGGAAACGTATGTCTGGCTGAGCTGATCAGTAAATATCCAGAAATGGAAGCCCAAAGAAGAGTACCACCTGCATATTTCAAAGAGCCTGAAGATGACGACGATGATGAGTCCTTCTTAGAATTACCCGGTGATACATGTGTGTACCTGTGATTGTTTAGAAAATGTGATTATTATGAAATTATGAGATTTTGTTACATATTATATAGAATTTTATAGATTAGATAGCAAAACTACATACTAGATTAAATAAATGTGTTATATTGTTGTAGACTGACGCTGTTATACATTAAATCTTCCAAATTTTGGTATTTTACGGTCATAGATCACATAGGTGTACTTTTTTTGATGCATCGAGTTAAATGCGAACCACTTCAGAAATCATTTACTACGTTTTAATTGATTCTGTTTTGACTTCTTTAAGATTTCGATAAAGCAAACTCAAAGAGTTCATAGTAAACTCTTAGAGCAAACTTGATGTTTTCAGTGATTCAATTATATCAACCGATTTAGCTGACAGTATTACAACAATTCATGATCCTTTAGCTTTAACTCAAATTGTGAGTACGCAAAATATTCGGTTTCGCTAAGATATGGTTTATGGTTTTACATATAATTTACACACAACTCATAGTCCATAAATATTTTACTGTTTGTTGTTCCATGACACGTGTTGCGCGATAAAGATGGTCAATCAATCGCTCTCTGCTAAAATATAGAATGGGAATGTATAACCAACAAAAAGAGGAAATACCCAATATATCTGATGACTTCGTTGTGCATAATGCCATCTACGCCCTCAAGTATACTGTGCTGTACCCATGTCCAATGCCGTCATCATTAACCAATCATTTCCATTACATGGTACAAATTAAATATTCACGAAAAAATATTTCGATACACGCTTCTTTTGGCAAAAACAGCTAGCATATCTCCTTGAATTAACTAGAAAAAAGGCGATGAATGATATGACAGCAAATTGGTAAGTGGTTTACCTAGGCTATAAATGTCGTCCGGTGAGCTTCCGATCTTTGTTACAATTTAGTTTGTTACTTATTTAGTGTGCTTGCTCACTGTACTAATCATAAATGCACAACAATGGAAATTAAGGACAACAAAAGTAGAAATCGTCTTGTCTTTCCTTCACATCTTGATAAACAATTCGGGACTAGCTTCACACACTTCTTCGTACCCAAAAACCTTTTGATCTATTTAACTTACAAAAGTATAAATATGCTTTATATCTTTGTTTTCACACAAATAAGCCTGAGTGTTTATACTTATCGGGGATAAAATACAAAGACATCAATGACATTTTTTTACTCAAAAGTCTGTTGTAAGAATATCAATATATGGTGACCTTCCAGGTTTCTTAAAAATCGACAATAACGTTTCTTAATCTTTTATCATTACACTTGAATTGTTCTTTCGGAAGAAGGAAGTGCTTGAGGAGATTTTTTATTCAGGCATGCATATCCTTAACACAATTCATCAACTCTGTCAGTTTTCAAGGAGTATGTTAGTAAAAACACAATATCACGCTGTTATACAATAATCGTTGAACCAGCAAAATGAATACCTTCGCCTTTATACCAACGAATATCTCAATTGTTCTCGCTATTGACCATCAACCGTCACCGTCATCCATTGTCGCGCATTGCACGACTAGAGCTTGCGATTCCTAGTGGAATGAATTGATCTTGAACCACTTTTAGTGAAACTACCTAATGTACCTAAATCAATATCGATTTGACTTGTCGTTATTGATTGTTTTTTAAAAATGACCAAGCTTGTTAATGGTTTAGTAACAAAATTTTAAAAGCATTAGTGTATTTGAATGCAATAATAAGTCAGTTAATTCTTTCCAGTTTCACGATCAATCTCAACCGTGGTATGAAGTTTGCTAACTTTTATTACATGTTTTCTACGGAAGAGAATGCATCAGTCCACCTAACAGTCCAAACAATTTATTTTTTGTAAAATATTGGAAATACGAGCGTTCAAATCAAACATAAACTAATTTTGCTTACAATTTAGTTCACAAGATGTATTTTTAATTTGTCTACAAACCGTTTCTAGATTGTAATCTCAAATAATCCTCAAAAACGGTTACGATCCTCAAAGTGTACAACGTGTCATCTTTCACGTCCATGTACACATGCTCAATATTTTAATCCATTTTTGTCACTGACTAATATATAGTGCATGCATACATGACGTGACATTAAACCGTGTGTGGGCTTATTTTTTAATGTTTTCATTTAACTGACACTCCAAGCCAAATTCCTACCACGCCACTGGTCAAGGAAACACCACCACAACATTTTTTTCGATGCAGTGTACAAAATCATAATCTATCTTAATAGTCATGCATTGCATAAGAGATCAATGGACATCCGTCATCATTTTAGTCTAGTATATTTACTAATTAGTAATCACAGCATGCAATTACCCAAACCCATTTTTACGGTTATTAGAGGGAGTAGGAGTAGGGATTATAATAGCGAATCAAGTATATTATTCATCACGCCCAGTCATTAAAGTGCATATCGCATCCCTTTAAGCAAACATCTCATCACACTATTGTTCCATCACGGTTACCGTTGACGTATAACATGTACATTGACATGCTCTCATCTCACTACAGAAAAAAGGGATCAGATCAGAGATCATCCGCTATTAGACACCTGAATCACGTTGTACCCGTAACCAGTAAAAAAGACACGCGTAAACAAAACCATTGTAAGAGAACCATTCCTTAAATTGGTCCTCTCATTTAACATCGTCATTGTTTTACTACTTGCTTGACAACTTTCACAAAAAAACATAACCCATTCGATTCCTAGCCAAAAAAAATCATTCACCAAACCGCACTGTAATTGTTATGAAATAAGCATAGGTGCCTATATATATCCATGGCCTAAGCCATTTTTCGCTAGTAATTATTAGAATCTTTTAGCTTGTCAAAAAACTACTTATAATCCGTCATCTAGCACGACCATAGTTGATAGTTCAAGTTCATTTGCTTATCTTTCGTTGATTATGATATCAGCTTTTTTAAGCTAAATTGCTTGATTATTGTTTCCACATTTCAGAAATGTTATTGTAAATTTACCGCACCCACGCCTCCACTACCACGCAAAGTCAAACGATTATATATACAAAAAACATTTATGCAGTATAATTTTTTATTTATAAATTGGGTAGGTAGGGAAGATAAGTAGTCATAAAAATTTCCTCGATGCATAGCCAATATCTAGCCTCGACCTTTATTTCCTTGTAATTACTACACATCTCACATAACATCAGTCTATTAACATGTCCCGTTTCAATTTAAGTCAGCAAATATTATGCGAATACATTATTTTAGAATGCGATATCCATTTTTCACAGGTTTAAAAAATGACTATTTTGCATTGTCCCAAAAACACATTTTTTCTAATATCTCTCCTAATTTAGCAGGAAAATGATTTGTGAGCCTTGAAGTAGGAAGACAAATTTACAGAATTTTCTATAAAATATCTTAGTTATGAAGAATAATTGGAAATCACTATTGATTTTGTAGATGATGAAAATTACAAATATCAAAATTCAAGTGCAAAATGACTTGCGCCATTGTGAACATAACATAATCATATTACCTAAGCGGTAGAATTACGAAGAAAAAAGGGAATATGTTGGAACAAGAATGACCTAATTTGTAATGTAAATTATTCAAACTTTTAGTATCAAAAATCCAACTCAAAAATATTTTTAGAAACACCTTTTCATTGAAAAATGTTACTAAAATTAGAAAATATAACCAAGATGTTGTTACCTTGCGCCGGAACTTAAATAATGGCACTCTTAGTGTATTTCTGTGTAAGCAGATCCTTGGATGTTGTGTTTAACTTTAGGTACTAAAATGGAAATCAGTGGAAATACACGCTCCAAAATTGGTAAAGAAATATTTTACTTATCTTACATTTAAAACATACATATGAAATTCCTTGTATTTATTAAAGTTCACTCACACTAAATCACACTTACCAAATTAACTAGATTACAGGCAAAGTTGTTTTTGGCACTCACCGCAATTTGTATAATTTGTTTGTTTGTATAATGTGACTCACATATTATCTGACCATCAAATATCAATAATGCCCTTTCCCAAGGAAAGGAAAACTGGAAAAGAAGTGTTCATGGCTGTCATTTTGTGTTGACAGGAGTACCGGTGAATATGACATCAAATACAAATTTCAATTATTGTAAGAAAACAATGATTCCTAAGAAATGATGCGTCTTGGCAAGACGGTCTTGCCTTCATCACATTCATCACTGAAAATTTACTAATTTTGTTTTGTACTAAGTACAAACTAGCGTACACGTGAATGTGAATATCATTCATCTTTACATTTCAAGATTTTTCCAATCAAATGTATTATTCACGTGCATAAATTTTCAATGAAACAATTTTGTGGTGAAGCATGTGTGAGCTTAAAAATTGCAAGATGCACTTGCGTGCAATTAGTACCCAGAATTTGTTATCGCTTTTTATTGTTTTTACCCTTACATAAGTCTACTTGAAAAAACTCATCACTCAAACTGTAACCTTTTTTTCATACCTTTTGACATAATATTATTGCTACACACGACACACAGCTAGCATTTAACATTGAAATTAAAACGCCAAATCATATACCGTTCAATGCTTACAATATCCTTCAAACTTTTAGGCCCTAACATAGCATATAAGAAGTCACACACATGTGCAGCGAATAAATAACGTAGGTATCCTAACGTAAATTTTTTTCAGTCATTGGTCACCTGAAGGTCATCTGACAAAAAATTTACAGTACATGTTATTAGACAGCATCTTCATCTTGACACTGTTTCTAGCAGGGCTGCAGTGCTGCATGCAGCGTTTTTAGCGTAACCCTTTGTGCAATAAAGCTTACTAACTGTTCCTATTAGTTTTTTATGATGCGAGGATGATGGTAAATAATGATATGCTATACCCAAACTACCGCCTGGCCTAAACTCCTCTGTTCTCTGACTATGAAATGAGCATGCGAATTCATTGGACATGAAAATTAGCTTGTTTCCAACAAAAAGCCAAAAAAAATCTAGTATAAAATTAGCGTTATCTTTACAAGGTATATTTATTGGGTAGTACCAAGCCACCATACACCACCATAAAGTAACCTGTGTAAAAGTACAACATACAATCATGTCACGACATTGGAATGGAATGTTAGGAACATAAACTTTTTATAACGGTAGGAATCACATCGCCACACCACACTACATGAAGCAAAGATGGATTTATAATCAAGGAACATCAACAACTTACAGGCACAATGATGCACAAATCAACATAACATTGTCATTAAAACTAAGAAGATGATTGAGGAAAGAAGAAGGAAAACAAGAAGTACATTTTTTTCATTTCCACCTTTCGTTTGAGGGGTCTACGACACGACACGATCCAATGCAGCCTGCTGGTTAATATCAAAAAGAGATTTGCTCATGCAAAGCACAAAAACGTAAATTTAATGTTACGTATTATTATGGAACTTAAGAGCACACTGCGCTCTGTCTTCAGTCTTGTGCAATTAGTTATCTATTTATCTCTCCCACTACTTGTCATATATATTTTCAAGTGGTATTACTGATGGAAGAAGAGCTGACGAGCGTCATTTGGTTGACTGACGTGGTGACGTACATTCAAAATAACAAAATGAACAAAGAGTCTTTTCATAAATTTTCTCATGAAAAGTGATCCAGACTCCAGACCGGTTTACACAGTGTCCACAATACTTTGCTGGTGCGAGTGCTAATCTGATCATATATAAGGAAAATTGGAAGATTTGAAAAAAATTCTTTTATGTTTGTTTGTGAGAAAAACGTGTGTATCATGTTATTTGCTTGAATAATTTTTCGGTGTTGATTGTTGATTTCAAAGTTTTAAAAATAAAACGAGTATGTTTTTTTGACATTTAAACATTCACACAGCATAATGCATTGTTGTACATTGACTTTTAAAATTTGAAGGGGAACCTGTTTTTTGTGACTATGCACGTGGTAGTGGTGAGTGGTACCAATCTAAAATAAGTTGAGAGTTGAAGTTAATGTGCATAATTTTCAGTAATTAATAAACTTTAACACTAAAAAAGCCGGCCACCGCTGCTGCTTTCGTAAACAAGTTTAAATCACAGTTTCACGCTTAGTTTGACTTTTAGCTGATTTTTTTTTGAAAGAATGGAGGTAGAGACGGACGCTGATGGTATAGTGGAGATGGACACAATGCCTTCATCACAGGATATGATTGCTCAACAGGGACAGGTACTTGAACTTGGTCGTTGGTTATGTTATTTGTGGTCATTTTTTAAATTATTAAAATAAACTACCAATTTTAAAAATGACTTGTGAAAAAAAGTTCAAAAGAAATATCATTTTAATTTATTGAACATCAAGAATGAAGGACTGCAAAAAAAGTGTAGAAAAAATGCATTATGATCTTGAATGATTTTTTCGGCAAAAGGCACATAGTGCATAGTCAAATGAACTACATGCCTAGTTCATAATGTACTCTGTAACCTCATGTCTTGGTTTCATTTCACTTTTTGCAGGACGCCACTCATGAAGCTATGGATGAAGACTGTTTGTCGATCATACCGTTCGAAAAACCTCATCCTCTACTTATCGATCACGTAAGAATAACAAAATTTTGTGATTTTTGAATTTTTTTAAACATGTCAATTATGTAAATTACTTTAATATTTTTTTCTAAACTACTCAGGTTATCGAAACGATTATCCAACATCTCATCAACGCTCACGAGGATGAAACTGTCCTGAGCTCCCGTCTTGTCTGCAAGCTATGGGACCAAATAGGCACAAGCTCATTACGATCACACTCAAATAAAACAGTTTACTTTGGAAAATACTTCCGAACCCCAGAAACACTTTTGGAATTTATAAATTACCTCAAGCACTCCTATTCATTACACCACTTCCCAGTGGGCAAATTTTATTTATGTGAAGACATTTTCAAAAGCAGTAATCTCGACATTGTGAAAACTTTTTTCACTGATTGTGCCTCAATCCTTACATCTCTAACTATAAGACTGGATAATCAAAGTGACTTGAAAATTTCGGATATTGAATTTTCCAAGTTAAAGTTGCCTTTTTTAAAGTGCTTAGTTTTGGATGATCGTAGATTGTCAGGGAGTGACAATGAAAATAATAATGACATTGAGAGTGACAAGCCATTGACATTTCTGGAAGGATTAGTGAAATGTTCCCCAAATCTTCAAAAGTTAACAGTGATACATCCCCCTTCTTCAATGTTTGACGATGAGGAAACCGCCACAACAAGACGTACCGCTTCCGAACAAAATGTCGCCCAAATGCTAGTAGACAACTGCCCGCGTCACCTGAACTATTTAAGTCTGGACATTAAATTAAATGACAAAGTGTTTCTAACATTAAGTGAAATCCCAGTTAACTTGACTGAATTACAATTGAGTCTTCGTGAAGCCGTATTTTCAAAGGAATCTCTGGGAAAACTTTTAGAAACTCAAAAAGAGTCATTACGCTCATAACGATTTTGTTCGATGGGAACAAAGGCCCATTTTGAAATTGTCTTTCCATCTTTTCCAAAACTGAACTTGTTGGAGCTTCACAGTTGGGATGCTCAAGTTCAGGGAGTCACCTTTTCCAAGTTTACTTATCAAAAGTATTTCCCATCATTGAAATCTCTAGTCTTGCATACATGGGCAGAGAATCCCAGTTGGATCCAGTTTTTCCCGGCAGCCTACTACGGAGCTGTGCCATCCCTGACAAGTTTAAAACTTCCCCAGAATTTCATGTATCCAGCCATGATTCAAAATCTGTCTTGGTTGTATCCAAATTTGAAAAAGTTGGATCTTCATTTTTCAAAGGACACGGTTCTCATCATACAACGAGTTTTCAGCTATTTTAGTGACCACTTGGAAGAGTTAAAAATTCGTGATAGTTTACCCAAAGAAAAGTTTGATTTTTGTTTAGATTCTTTATTCACAGGTCTTCCACAATCTGTTTGTGCGAAGATTTTGAGGAATAGTCAATTCAATGCGGACCCGGAAGTGAATTATCTTCTTAAACTTAGACAGCAGCCGACATTGCTTAATCTAAAACGTTAGTAATTTCCCAAATTATTATGAAAATGCAAAAAATTAATGTGTTTGTTTTTTCTGTGCCTGAATTTTTTTTGGCTTGGCACCTACTTTGCTTACTCATCACAAAAATAACGTTTTAACGTCTTTGGTTGTCTATTTCAGGCTTAAAAACGTTAGACATTGAAGACTTGCTACGCCATGATACATACATGGTTAGCGACGTAACAGGATATCTGGTACTCCTCCAAATGCCAAGTTTACGCTACTTGAGCATGGGAAGGTCACAGGTACATAACATCATCATTCACAAAAAAAATTAAATCAATTTTTTAACTTGTAAGCTTGTCACAAAGTGTGCAAATGATTAGATGGGTTTTTTTGATGATGCACTTGCTGCTGACTTTGACTTTCATGACTAAAAAGCTTAACCAAGTTTGATGACTTGCATGGTTCGGTGATTATCGTATCAGCACTCAGCAGGTGCTTTCAAGCATACTGTAATAAAAGCAATCATCAAGTTAAATAGCAATTTGAACGCATGTTTACATTTTGCATGTCAATTAAACAAGTGGAAGCAATGCACTTTTGCATTCTTTTGCTAAAAATATCATCAAAACAAAATCTCATATTTACTTGTCAAGCGTGTTATGCTAATCTAATATTCAAGGTAGAATAGGTGATCTTGATTGTGACTATTGTGTGGGGGATGATAAACAAGATTAAATTTTTTGTTAAAGGTTGTTTGAGGTTAAAATTTCATTTTGTCCTTTTCACGTGATTCCTTTTTAGATTGCGGATGAGTGTCTTGGGCAGCTTGCCAAAAAGTACCCCTGTAATATGCAAAAGGAACTTGAAGTGCCAAAGCCGATTCAAAGGACAATGACAAGTTCTGCTAGAGACATGATTCTAACAAGAACCCCAACATCCCTGTTGACAATGTACAATTACTTTACCTCGTGGGATCTCGTAAATAATTGTGTGATATGCTAATTAGCTATAAAAATAGGAATTGGACGGATATTACTCATTCGTACCAATTAGTTATGTTTATCTGGAAAATATTTTTCCATGAATTTGTAAACTCATTTGTAAGAGTGTAACTGATGAGGGGTTTTTAGTAGTAAGGAGTAATTTTAAGATTGATTTTCGTAGTGATATTTTTTTTGTTTATTCTTCTGAACACTTTCCATAAAACAATTTAATAAAACAGAATTTATAAAACCAAACAAATAACAAGTATGAAAAGTATGTTTTATGACTTGACCAGAGGTTGAGTCGGTGTCGGAGTAGGTTGACTTTGAGTTGAAGGCTCGGTTGGAGGAGGCTGAGTGGGAGGTTTGGTAACTCCGGCTGGGTTAGCCTCGAAATTAAATTTGGTGCTGTATCTTTCAGTAGTTGAACTTCTTGTATCCCACCTGTTCCAAAGTCCTTCAACGGAAGCAGCCGATACGTCTGTGGGACTGAGTGGTGCAAGCCATTGGAATACTCCGTAAAGTACCTCGGTTGACAGCAACTCTGCACCACGGAATACGTTGGGGAAGAATTGGAGGAAGGGTGTCCCAATGTTTTGAGATATTTGGGACATGCGGACCACTGAAGCAAAGTTGATTACAGTGTCAATGGCTTCATCAACGTCTCGTGGAATATGTAACTGATTTGAACGCACAAGACGTAGCAGTTCAATAAATTGTGTGGGCCCGTCCAAGAACAAAAGTCTGCGGCGAAAAAAGGTAATTTTGATTAGCTAGTAAGTTAACAATTTGTCAATTAGCAGTAATATACCTTGGTAAATAATATCCAATTGAAACCAAATTGAAACTGTCTTGCACAAAGCCTCGAATGAGTGTTCCAGCAGCCCTACTTACCTTGGAAAAAATACATTTTGGTAATCATGCATAATTAATGGTTTTCTTATAGTTAAGTAAATATATTATTTCTTACTGTTGCACCAGCTATGGCAGACGAATTAGCCATGAGGAAAAGCGTATGTAGGAACTGTAATTAAACCGATATTTATGTAAGTTAATTATGGGGCTCTGGCGATGACCTGTAAAATTTCTGAGGTCGGGTTTTTACTCGGTACAACATCATGACTTAGGTTCGATTGCTGACTCTGTACCCCTTGACCCACTACTGGTGTCAAAACATAATATTATGGGCACAATAATATATTTTCGCATCAGTCTCGTCATCGATTACAATTAAGGGTAATTTGAATCAACATTATCTCCATCATATTTAAACCTAACATTGAGGTCAGAGTTTACAAATCAGATCCCAACCATTTCACTGATTTACTGCTGTCATTCCAAATTTAAAGTTATGTCGAAGTACCAAGTAAACACGATCCGATAAGTTTTTCATAAATATCTTTTAAAATTCATACATTGGTCCGAACGGTCATTTCTAAAAGTCCATTAGGATTCGTAGCCTGTTTAACAACTTTAATGGTATCTCTCATCCTTTTGGCCAGTTTGTTAAGTCTCTCCTTAGCTTGCAATGGACTAAGCGTTGTGCTTACGGCTGGTGCTGGTGTTGTAGGTAGCTCCTGGAATTTGAAGAAATTTGCTGTGCAAAACAGTCCTTTAAATTTTAATTGTCTAAATAAATATACTTACCGTTGAAGCTACTGCTGAGTCCGTAGCTTGTTGTTCTGCTAGTATTCCTATCGCCATCACTAGCACAATTTGTACAACAATTCCACTTCCGTGAATCATTTTAAATTTTTAATAATTTGCAGATACTTAACTATAAAAATATGTAATCTATGAATTGAGATGTGTTTTTAAATATACAACTCAATCTAAAAAATATATATCACTTGCTGCGAAGAGCACCTTCGTTTTGCAACCTATTTCATGTCACAGTGATTCGCAAGTGTAAATCATATATCCAATTAAGGCGGTTAAAGATTATATTAATTCACTGTCCTCCTATTTATGATAATGCACTGATGTGAGCTACTTCGCTTAGACAAGAGGGTAATATATGTAGCTATTGTCATTTTCGATTATTCAGAAATTTGAATTGCAATTTATACAGAAATACATTGCGTTACATGCCATTGTTGGGTTTTCATCAGTTAGAAAAACTAACGCTCATACGAGCACTCCAGCAGCAGTCAGCAAGATTATTATACAATTAATCGTGAACCTGGTGACGGGGAAGAACCAACGCATCATTTTCCAGAGGCGAGAGGCTTGCCGGAAGTGAATAAAAAGGAAAATCACATTTTACTGCGTATAATTTTCAAATGCGTTTTGTTTCAATGCTTCTCTCATGCTGTTATGCTCATTACGTAATATGAATGCTATTTTGTTATTGAAATTACTTAAATCTTTTATCAAATAATTTTTGGTGATATAAGAATCCTAAAAAATACAATGACTTAAAATATGCCGGTAAATTAACGTCCTTATCTTCTATCGTTTAATAATTTTATTTGAGAACCTCAAAATTGTTAAAATGGACATTAAATAACCACCAATTAATTTAATGCTAATAAAAATAAATTAAAATACACGTTTTACTATATATTGTTTTGTTATCCTGCTTGCACTCTGTGTGAAAGAGGAATATTGGTGGGGTCTCTATGTTTTAGTCTAAAATTCACATCATAATCATACTTGGATGTGGTGGAGGGCTTGACATCCCATCTATTCCAAAGTCCTTCCACGGCGGCGGCTGATACATCCGAAGGGCTAATTGGACCCAGCCATGAGAACACACCGTAAAGTACCTCAGTTGACAGCAATTCTGCTCCACGAAATATATTCGGCCAAACGGATAAAAATGGCGTGCCTACATTCATTGTCAGTTGGGACTCCCTTGCTATTGACGCAAAATTGATGAGTGTGTCTATGGCCTGTAGAAATAAACCAATATTATAAAAATCGAAATAAAAAATATTCTAATCAAGTAATCCAATTTACCTCGTTCATATTCATTGGAGCTCGGATCTGATTTGACCGAATCAATCTCAATGTCTCTATAAACTTTATGTATCAATATTAGTTGAAAATTAAAGATTATCAATTAATTAGTTATAAATTCATTTTTAGCAGTACTTGCGTCGGGCCGTCCAAGAAAATTAACCTAAAGCAAATTTTAAGAGATTTTGAGGTTAAATAGTGCTACACAAATTATTAACTGCATGCGTCTATACAAATCTTAATGAGTACCTTGGGAAATAAAATGCAATTGAAACTAAATTAAATTGATCCTGGACGAAACCTCTGATAACTGTCCCCGCAGCTCTGAAAAATTTGCATAATCAAAAAAATTATGATCTTTATCTTTAAATCCAAATTGGAGGGGCTGCTACTGTCGGGCTTATATTCTGCAGTTCCCATACCTGCTCACATTCGTTCCAGCTAGAATAAATAAAATTAGGCACTTCATGTCTCATCTCAACTCAAGAAAACTTGCAAGGGGACAAAATTATAAATTGCAGGCAGGTGCATATATATTGTTTACCCACCAATGGCACTTGAGTTTGCCATTTGGTACAAACTGTGCAGGAAATTGGTAGTAACGGTTTTCTCTAAAAGCCCATTTGGTTCGGTAGCCTGCTTAACCTTTTTCAGAGTGTCTTGTATCCTTGATGCAATTTTAATTCTACGATTGGTCTCCGCTTGTGCAATGATTTTGTTGACATTTTTGATGACGTCTTCATCCATTTTTATGGGTGGTCCCACCTTAAAGTTTCACAATTCACAATTATTTGAAATTCACAAAACAGGCCAAAGAAGCAAAGAATTATTCAAAAGAAAGTCCCTGACTATTTTTTGCATAGCTGCAATCACGTTTTTACCGTTGTTGATGTGGTCGGCGATTGCGTTGTTGACGTGTTCGGCGTTGCCGTTGTTGTTGTTAGTACTGTTGATTCAGTTGACAGGGCACATGATGACCCCACTATAAAAAGGACCAAACACAGCGAAATACCTCCCGTGGACATTTTTACAGTGTAAAACGTAGAATTGGTTTCAATCTAGACTTCATACATGCAATGAAATCAAAATTGAGACGAAACCGATAAAAATGTCAAGTTGACAGTACGAAGGAGGGTGAAAGTAAAATACCTACTTGTATGAGAAATCCATACTACGGCAGAATAATTAAAGGGGATTAATTCATTGCCCTCCTATTTATGATAATATTTATACGCTCGTGTCATTTGTCATTTTCACTGCATGCATTGTGATATCATTTTATTACAGAAGGACATTCATAATTTTGTAGGATACTTAAAAAAGAAACACTGTGTCAAGTTTTGTACCTACATGATCATGAGTGACTGATGACGTGTATTTTTGGTGATAAATTGAGTATTATACTTTAATGTCAACGAGTAACCAGTGCCAGTAACCTTTATTTAACGGAACATGTCATACACGAAATTACAGTAATCAACACATGTTTCATGAATATGTCAGGACGCAGGACTAAGACCACACAGTGATAGACACTGATTAAAATAGGTATTTAATGTACTTTGCTTACCAACCAGGAAGAAACGCTGCGGTGGGTAGCGGTAATTAGTAATTAGTAAGCAGGTGGTTAATTGTTCTACCAACATGTAACATGAAAATATTCAAAAATCTGCTTCAATTTTCACAACCACCCCAAAAACTATATTATCAATTTATGGTTTCATACAATCTAATAATGGAGACAGTGTTATCAATGTCTGTTTAGGGTTATCCTTATCCAACGGCCACCTACCACTTTCAACTCTACTGACCATGAATGTTTTGTTTGTAAACATATTTTACAGATCCTCCTGTCTCATGACCTGCTTGTTTTATAAATGACGCAAGCAAATCAAAATGCGCCGACTTAAAAATGATAGGCTAATTAAAGTATCCATGAATGTATCCAAACAAAAAGTTGGACTAAATCCTCAAAGTTATCATGTACATTATAAACATGCCTACGTGTACGTCATTCGTAGATCAAAAACATGTAGACACATAACTTGATAACGATAACATATTTTGAAATAAAGGTGAAAGGTGAAATTGCGGAATCTTCTAAAGCAGACAAGACATATCTGTATTCTTGATAATAATCGAAGTTTAAAAATAACTGCTATTTAGTTTAATGTCATTTGAAAAGGAATGTATCAATATACCCCCATATGAGTCATCTTTGATTTTATTTTATTTTAGGAAAATGATTTGATACGAGCAACGCAATGAACAGATAATGAATTTTTCCAACTTTAACAACATTTTTAATAGCTTTTTTCAAAAGAATAACAAATCAAAGCGTTACAAAATTACTCCTCTTGAACTGCCCCCTTTGTTTTTGGAGTCGTTGTGCTTTTTGAATCCCACCTGTTTACAAATGTATCTACACTAGCTACGTTGATGTCCCCTGGATTGATGGGACTCAACCAAGCAAAGACGTTGTAAAGGACATCTCCGGCAAGCGTTTCCGCTCCACGGAAAATATTGGGGAAGAATTGCAAGAATGGATTGGCCACGTTTCCAACTACGGAACTATCTCGGGCAGTGGAGGCAAAGTTAATAAGTGTGTCCATTGCACTGTCGACGTCCTGAAATAAAACGAAATAGCGTCAACTTTCCAAGCACGCAGATCATTTAAAATTATTTTTATGAAGTTTCTTTGTACCATTGGGATTCTTATTTGATTCGTCCTCACTAATCGCAGAACCTCAATAAATTGCGACGCCCCATCCAAAAAGATTAATCTTGGAAGATAAGCCCCTAAATTGTTCAATTGAAAGTACAAAATTAACCTCTTCTACGTGCTGAAAAATACATGATAATTCAGAATTAGAAACTTTGATTTATGTAGGGCACCTATGCTTCCAAGGCTGAAACTGTCTTGAACGAAACCACGAATGACTGTTGAGGCAGCTCGAGAGGCATTTGTACCTGTTCAAAAAAATTAGACTAAAGTTAGAAAAATATTTCTTGATATTGCATGTTGTATTTTTATACATTAAAATAAAACGTACCAATTACATGTGAAGCATTGGCCATTAAATAAAGTGACCCAAGGAAGTTAGTTCTCACGGTCTCTTGGAGGGGACCATTCTCAATTTGCTTGGCTTCTTTAATTGCCATTTTAAGTCTGTGGGCCACCTCTTCATTTGCTGACATTTGATCGATAAGCTGCATATCATCATAACCGTAAGCCTAGAATTCAAACAATGTTATTAATGCAACCATCAAAATCAATCATAAAAAGTTCCAAATTAATCCGTCGATTTCTTACCACTCCAAACAAAGCCAGTACAATAGCACTGCAGAACAACATTTTAGTTCCAGTCATTATGATGGCTGATCGTCACTGATTGTGCTCGAGAATCCAAAAACAAACGGAGTGTTCATTCTCGACTTCACCTCTTTATATGACATAGTTTTCTCATTTCCGATCCTCCCACAAAGAAATTAATATGTAATTTATTGACCTGGTATGTTGTATTGGTATGGCCGATGCCTAACATGTTTAATCAACATTGTGGGTATTTAGTACATCAATCAGTTTTCGTTACATTAGGCCGCACGTGTGTGTGCACTGACAATGACAACAATGGTTATGAATAACGAATGATTAATTTTGAGTTATTCATGTTCAAAGTAAAAGCTGGATGTGTATAGGTGGTAGAAAGAAGACGGCTAATGGTCGACTCGACATTATTTCCTGGTTCTCCAATGACAAGCAATGACAGTTATTAACCTGTGATTCATTATGAAGAGAGGTAGACCCCCATGACGGTCATGTAATCAAAGTTAATACACTTTGTAATGATGTTTCATATTATGATATGATGAGCAATAAAATTTCTGGTAATTTACTAACTTTTGAAGGCTTCAGTTTAATACACATTGTCAGTCCATTTATTACATTCCATAAACAATACTCATACAAAAAAATGAAAGAAGATTACAAGAACTACTCCAAAAAGTGAAAACAGAGACCAATGAAGATGCTATTTTGATTTTTCATTTAAAAAATGGAGAGAGCACATCTTGAGCATTACTGCTTAGAGAATTTTTTCATTGGGTCTTCTCGTAGATGTCTGGCTATCCCATCTGTTTAAATAAGTGCCAAGACTTCCAGGGTTAATGTCTCCAGGTTGAACTGGAGAAAGCCATGCGAACACGTTAAGAAGCGTTTCACCGACCAAAGTTTCTGCACCTCTGAAAATGTTGGGGAAGAACTGGGTAAATGGATTCAAAGTGTTCATTGTCACAGGAGAGTCGCGCACGGATCCAGCAAAGTTGATGAGGGTGTCGATGGCACTGTCCATGTCCATTGGAACGCGGATGTTACCTTGATTTAATGAAGATGCAAGTTAGCATAATGTTAAGGCTTGCATAATAAGTAATTTAATTGTTGGAACACTAACCTTGTCTCACTAGCTTCATTGTTTCTATGAATTGGTTGGGTCCATCCAAGAAGATGAGCCTAGAGAATTTTTTAATTAGTTGAAGTTGATAATAATAAGCTAATGCAAGCATACAAATGATATATTACCTGGGAATGTATGCACCAATACTTCCAATATTGAAGCTATCCTGAACGAATCCTCGAATAACAGTGGCGGCAGCTCGAGAGACGTTTGTGCCGGCAATTTGAGACGCCATTGCCATTTTGCTCAACGAATCTAACAGATTACCTCTAACGGTCTCCTGGATTGGTACATTGTTAAGTTGGCGAACGGCACGAACGGCTTCCTCAAGACGTATCTGAGGGTCTGTGATAATGTCTGCGCGAGGGTCAATGCTAGCAGTGTACGCCTGTAAACATTTTATAAGTGTTTTTATAATGATTCATCGAAATAGATTAATAATCGAAACAAGTTCGGTCAGAATTAAAACATGAAAAATGAGTAATCTTACCGAAGCAAAGCACATTGCCAAAAGGCAAAGTGCGAAAGTTTTGTCCAAGCTCATTATAATTTTAAAAATGTAATTTGTGAACGACTAGAAAACTTCTTTGATAAAACCCTGGCAGTTGAAACCGAAACTGTGAGAATGTTAATCATTTCCGCTGGCATTTATATAGTTCCCGATTCTTCAGGTAATGCACTTACGAAATGTAATAAGATTTTATTACACAGCGATAGCGATGCATCAATTTCCATCTTACATAATACAATTCATCCAAGCTATTATGATAATATGACAATTTGTAAGCGGGCATTATCGTTTCATGGCCATTTCAGTTCAACCACATTTTTCCAAGTTCAAGTTTGGGAAACGTATTTTATCCCAGCAGAATGGCATGTTATGAATTATGAGAGAAGGGAAATGACTGGCTCACAGCAGCGATTGAGACGAATAATAATATAAACCAACCTCTTATATTGTTTACGATTAAAACACTTAATTAGATGACAGAAATTCATTTATTCACTTCTACAGAATAATCCAATATGCTTGAGTATAAGTGCAACAACCCAAAAAAGTGTTTCAATAATCGTTTTCCAACAGCTTCAAGCTGTAGCTTATCAAATGAAAAAGTTTTATTGCAATCTACAACTTGACAAAAAAGTTGATTAGCAAACAATAGATGAGCCTAGAATATATCTAATTAAATTTGAAGCAAGCAAGCAACGTGAATCAGTTGCATTTTTACTAGCAATAATTAATTTAATATGTACAGAGTCAAGTGCTGTACTCTGTTCCGATTAATTATGTAAGATTTTGACGATTTAAAAAATTCTTTGTTACTCCAAGCAATATCAAGCCATGATAGATAAAGGCTTTCCAGGGAATCAATACAGTCTGACTGAGACACAATCAATGAAAAGGTAACTGAGCGCATAATAAACGACGACGTACTGGATATTACTTACATTACTGGTGCATGCACTTTTTGCATAGCTATACATAAAATGTTAGTCTATAATTAGTACTTCATCATAGTAATGTTCAAAATATGATAGTTAATTAACATAAGAGAGATTAATTTAGTCAGTTTACAATTTTGGCTAGAAATGGGAACGGAAAGCTAAGCATTCAATTTATCTCTTATTGGTTCCAATTTCCAAACTTTCATTTCATGATCCTTGTGTTCGCACCTATTTATATGATCATGATCATACTGAATTATCACGTTCAAAACAACGCAAAGAATAAAATAAAGAACTATCAATTCGATTTTAAAATATTGCATTTTTATTATAATCGTCGATTGTCTAATAAAATACACTGTACATATTTAATTGATCTCATAAAGTTGATTGAACATTCATCTTCATTTGTACGACTTGTTACATGATTTCAGATTTTCTTAAAGTATACATGACTTTTACACTACATAGTAAACGCTTATTATATTTTAATTTTTAACTGAAACTAGAAAATAAGCCCACAGAAGAAAATTCTCTCTGTAAATATCTGCTTCAAAAATAATCGTTGAAAGTTCCGTACGAAGAAGAATCATATAAAATTGTGATATCAAAGAACAAGTACCAAAATAATATTTAAAGTAAATTGTAAGTTTCAAGACCAAGAAAAAAATGCATAAAAAATAAAAGCAACTTAATACAAACTGCGGTCATGTCTTTCCATATTTCTCAAACTGCAACTCCACCTTCCCATCATCATTGTTGTCAAGAAGAGCACAACCATATCACAAAAGATGATGATTGTGTAAGCCAACCCTTTATCATAGGTCCATTCATCATAGAGAGCTGATAACCGACCGACATGGTCAGGTCCCTTCATTCCCACCGAACCAATTTTGTAAATCACGGCAAGTGCAAAGCAAGCAGTTGCCACAAAGGCAAGGACAAGATTCGTTCCAATCCATAATTGAATGTTTCTTTTCAAGTCCTATGAACAAAAAATTGTACTGCAGTTTTCTTTTTTTCAATATTATAAAATTTATAGTCTTGTAATATGGCCTTACATTGTGTTTCAAGCAGCAAAACATAAATGGCAAGAAAAATTGCACCGTTCCAACAAGAATACTTAATGCGGAAACCACAATCAAAATATCCTCGTCAAATTTAAACTGATCCCAGAAAATATCATAACCGTGGCGCAGGTAGGGTGCATTTTGAACCTCCCATTTTGCATTTTGATGTTGTATACCGTCCCGTAAAAGTAGTATGGAAATTATGAGAACGGTTAATCCAGAAATCTAATTGAATTTAAAACAAAGCACGAAATTTGTTATTGCTCAAATTATTCTTGCATTGCATAACAAAATCGAAAACATGTTGTTTACTTTCACATGGAAAAAATATTTTGTTATTCAAAAACCCACAAAAAATTGTAAAATAACAAATTTATTTTCACTTTAAAAAATTATAATAATAGCTTACGGATAAAATTCCTCCAGCAGCTTGCCAATTCATTTTCGTATGAATATCTGATAAAACTTTTTACATGTGCTTAGTCTTCCTTGAGAAGAAATACTGTTTAGGATCCCATCACATATGAACTTGTTAAGTAATTTTCAGAATTCTGCAACAAAGTAAAAATATTATATACCACACAAAAATACATGGAATCAAAACACAAACACATGCATCATGCAACGCTCTGACAAACTCAAAACGTAGTAAAAAATTACTGAACCAAAAAGAACGAGAGTAGCGAGATGAAACAACCTTGAAATGAATTTCTAACTTTTTTTGGTAAATTCTATAAAAACCCACAATGTTCCATGCAAACCATAAAGATTCTCTGTTTAATAGTGCAGCTGCCAATGTTCGATTCTAAAAAACACGTACCTATACTCACAAAATTGCCAATTTCCGAAATTGCTAAAAAAACAGTCCAATTTACAATTTTACGAGCTGAACTTAATTAAACCATGGCACGTTTCACACTAATGCTGGAAACCTATCAATCAATCACCTTCCATACAGCAGCGTATAAACTGGAATGAAAAACTTATTTCAAGTTAAATCTATTTTAAAATTTAACAAGTTTAACTAGTCACGTAGATTCTCTTCTTGGTTTGATATGGATCATCATCCCATCTTTCACACGAAACTACACTGTGTTGTGTTTGGGTAGCACAGTACTAGTACCACAACTTTGTTGCTGATTTTTATCACATGAATGAGCAAAAATGTGCAAAAAACACAAAGATCGACAAAACAAGCTAAAAAATTATGTAGGTCACTCACGCTGAAATTTCACAACAAAAAAATACCTACACAATAACAACGTGTATTAAGCAACACTCCAGTGAAACCAGTGTTGTGGCCAGTTTCACAGGTGGAAATGAGTTTTTAAATATAAAAATATGTTAATAGTACATTAAATGAATGAAATGCACGTAAAACCATAAACACGTTACATATATTAAATGAATACACGCTTTGTAAAGCAAACTGTATCATTCAACAATGCAACAGTATTCTGTTTCATTTAAATAAATCTATTCTTACTTGTGTGTTATTTCAAGCGATTTCCCTTTCAACAATTGAAAACAGACAGGATGGAAGTTGCTGTTACAATAGTTGGAACGAGATAATAGTTTGCTTAATAGTCTTAATGTATTGTATTCAGATTTTTTTCTTGTTTTTTTCTAAACGGAAATAATTGTTGTAGTTAACAAGTAATATTTTAAATCCTACTTACAATGCCAGATTAATATGCATATGTTACAGTTACAGATTTTGTAAAAATAGCAATAAACTTTAATCCATTTTAACAAAAAGATCTGCAACAATGCAATGAAGATGTATGCACAGTAATTTTCTTACACTACGGTAAGCATAATAGAGTAGGAAAGAAATAGCTAGAAACTATTATGCTTACAATGTTTACTTCTTACACTTTATTTTTAACAAGACATCCAAAAGTCGTTTTGTATTGTTTGAGTTTGAATAATTTATTATTTGCGAGATGTACATACATACGTATATATGTATATATAGAGATATGATGGGCTTTAAACATTTTTTTGCACGCACATGCAACTAAACCTATACAGTTGTACCTGTAACATCATCACTTTAATTCCATATCCATACCAATTTGTGTACCTACCATGTGGATTTTTCTTCTTTCAAATCGAATTCTTCGTTTTTTACGTAACATCCAATACATAATATGTGTTCCTTTTTAATGGGCAAAATAACATTCTTATAATGATCACAGGTGCAAAACGAAGGCACGCAGAAAACAACTTACGTACATACATTACATGCTATGCATTATGCATAACACCTATTGGTTTACTTTTAACAAATCATTTTTCGTATAGGCATAAAAATGTATATAACATGTTTTGCAACAATCTATGACAGAGCAAGCAAAGGTGAACAAGTACTTCTTATTCTTAATCTTATAACAGGTATCTTTTTGCACCTTTTCAAACTTATTATTACATGTTAGTAGTTGGCTTTTATGGCAAAGCGAAAGTGTTCAGAAGGAAGGAATGAAGACGCAAGCATATTTCATATGAATATCCATCCCGTCCCGTCCCAATAATCAAGAGACAAGCAAACGGACACTGAAGAATGATTGCCATATTCTTGATAGATCGTTAAAAGCGGACGGACGGACGGACGCAGAAGGATGCGGTCAGAATGTTTTTTGGAGTGACAAGAAACCATAATGCATTCATTCAATGTGCATTTTAAATTTACCAAAAAATACGTGACAATGAATGAAGGTAACAGTGAAGCGTTGCTTTGTTTGTAAGAATAACACACAGCTACAACGCTTGCGCTTCGTTATGGGCTACAAAATACATGTGAAGGAGCAGCGACAGCGTTGTTGTATTTTTAAAAATGCTTGAAACAGATGGTTGTGGAGTAAGAAATGTGTTTGCACCATGTACTCCATGTGCAAAAGCGATCTAAAAATACATGAAAATGCAAGTATACCTATAAAGTTGCACGTTGTGCTACACTGCGCGGGTTTCCTCCTTAGAAAAACTTGCAAACGTTATTATATTAATCAGTGATGGTGGTTTTTGGTGATTGTTGTGCATACTGCATAATTTTTTTTAAACATGTACTTTATTTGGCAGACGTGTGTATGTGGGAAATAAATATAAAAGCTGTAAACAGTGCGTTGCAAAAAACTATTTCATTTTTGGTGTTGGTTGTTCGGGGGTTGGTAGTTTGGTAGTCGGTAGTATAAAATGGAACGCTGCTGAGTGGAATATTCATTGGTAGGTTTGTTGGTAATTGGTACATATCATTGATAATTTAGCGTAAATTTTTCATTTTTTATGTTTAATGTAATATTGTGGTTTGAAGAGTATTTAGCAGTTATGCGTATGCGTATAACAACAAAATGATTAAGAATACAATAAAATTCATAAAAATATGATTATGATATGAAGGTATTGTAAATGTAACACTTGATATCCCTTTGTTTCTTCTGAGTAACACTAGTGGCCGTTGTATATTACAAAGATCAGTTGAACATGAACTTGAAGCTTGAACAGGGCTTGATTTAAAACATTATAATAATGAAAGGACGTTTAATGATTTAAAAGGCCTGGGTTAATTATAAAGGTGGTATGTTAGTTCGATGAATTCACAGAAGCAATGATGATTAACTTTGATGTTACATACTGTCGTTGTCGGTGGTATTTAATCAGGTTTCACTTTTGATAGTTGTGTGATGGATTAAAACGCTAATTTATTTACGGGAATCCAACCATAAAACATGCAAACTTTGCAAATCTGTAATTAGTAATTATATAAACGCTTGTAATTAAATAAGATTTTTTGAAGTTTCAAGTGTATAAAATATTCATCGCAGAGAGGGAGGTTTGCTTCAAATAATGAATGATAACTATGCAATTTGTCCCTGGCAATGATTTAGGGATTCAAATTGTGGGCTGTTTCGTTGTAGTTCCATGATATGATGTACAGGTGGAGGAAATGCTAAATTATCTAAAATTGCATTTGATGATGACAGTAAATCAGTAATGCATTTTTTGAAACATGTTTTTAAACAAATCATTTGTTTTGTTTTTTGCAATTTTGTTTATTGAAAATTG
>JAQFXM010000546.1:0-47097 GCA_034693345.1 Entomobrya multifasciata | reverse complement strand
TAAATCGAATGAACAGTTACTGGGCTACAGCATGAACAGATGGATTGACGGAAAGACCGCTTTTTTCCCGGTATACACTGTCTTCGTAGTAAGTAAAGTAAACTGGCACTTTATAATGTATGTGTGATATGTATTATGCATTGAGAGAAAATAAACAAAAAATATTTCACTGTTGTCATGTCACCGTTACAGGACTTTACCAGAAGTTTACATAGTCATGGTGTATGCATACTTGTATGAAACATAGAGCAGCTTTTGTGGTGATCATGGTGATAATAATGATGATAAGCATACAAGTTATAAGATTCATTTCAATTTTCAACGTCGAACATTACACGTTCCGCTCAATTTTCTCTCGCTATTTGTTTTTTTCTTTTTATTCAACTCCTTTTTCATGTTCAACTTATGACTTAGCTACTTCCAACCAAGCTATTACATATCACACAGTATTCCTCTTTTCTATCCTCATCGTCATCTTATGCAACAGTTATACTTATTTTTTTGCAAAAAGGAACAATACTGCCAAAAATGCATGCCATGCGATACGATGCGACACGATGACGATACCATTCCACCACCACAACGAGAGCATTAATGTATGTTATAGTGTTCAACTACAAAACTTTAATTACATTTTTTACCAAGTTGATTATTACCAAAACATTTTATGTAAGACAATTTCAAAGTGTTTCGATTCGGCAATGCTAGTACTATATGTATACTACGAGTATATAATTATAAGTATGCATGTATTTTGGAATCAAAGGGTTGTTTTGGTTGCATTGCATTTGTGACGGTATGATATTGAACCATGTCTTTTCTCTTTGTAGTTTAATGTGTTTAAACTAAGATAAATATTAAAGTGTGCAATAAGAGAACTCATCATTGCTTGCAGGCTTTTTTTACTTGCATCGTGTACCAGCAGCAGTATTTCTTGCACTGATTTATTGAGAGATGCAGTTTGAGAAAGGAAATGTTTGTGTACATCTTTTGCTGAGTTGCTAGTATTATTGCTAAGGTAGAAAATATTTCACTAAACTAATACAAAGATGCACAAAAAATACCACGTGATTTTTTATTTGAGATTTATGTTAGCAAAAAAGGTCCCTGCTACTGCCAATCCACCAAAAAAATTCTAATCTTTTAGAATCGAGAAAAAAAGATTTAAAACTGAAAATATGCATAGCTTTACGTTAGCACTAAAAATGTGTACTGATTTATTACGAATCAGAGTGAAAAATAAGGTAGTGTTGAATTTCAGGGAAAGACGAGATGGCTCTAGCGTATTTTATGTCAGAGCAGAGCAAAATAATTCGCATCATCTTCAGCATCAACTTGATCACACCTCTAGGATTTTTTTTGTGCATTTTATAGGAAATCTTTCTTGGAACAAATTCTTTTTCTGTTATTTACTTTGGCATTTCTCAAGAGGTATTGTCACTAAAAGTAACAAGGAGAAAGGTAGATTTGCGGGTGATACTTTCAAACAAATCTACACACATTATCCACATATCTTTTATACGGCCTTGTCGGTAGAGTAGAACAAATCACTTTTAAGTTCTTTTTTTTAAAGAATGCTTGTGCGTGTAAGCAAAGCATACCTGCTCAATGTATAAAGAGGCATAGGTTTTATAATTATTTAAGAAATTTGATTTTACATTTGGGAGTCAAGTGCATATATACTTTATTATATATTTTGGTTGAGTGTATATTTTTATGGTAAATTTCTCCTTGAAGAAAGCAACTGGAGCTGAAACTGAGTGTGTAATGAAATAATGTAATGGGAGAATAAAAGTAAACGGTTTAACAAACTTAAAAGAGAAAAAAAACCTTTTGAATACGTAACGACCCTGCATGCATGCAAGTAAGAATCTCAACCAGAAAAAAAATTCTAAGCCTTTTAGCTGTGTAGTTTGTTGTGTGCTATTTCATCTTTTTCGAAACTAAACTGCACTGAACAAATAGGTACACTGGCTGTTTGTCTATTCATTTTCCAACTCTCATGTCGACAAAAACAGGCGACAAAATAAAATCATCAAGTTTACAACCCTTTTATATCTCTTTATATATACCAACAGCTATATAGTTTTTTCGTAATTTTCTTCTTCACATTTAAAGCAAAATCTTTTCTACAATAATAAAAAAATACGAAAAAATTGGTTCAATTCTTAGTCCTTCCTTTTTATTTGTCGTGCTAAATACGTAAATACGTGTGCACATGTTTGAGGCTGTATATTTGATATTATTTTAGTTCCAAATCCAATGCATTTTCCTACTTTCTTCCCTCTTGCAATAATAATAGCTTTGTTGGGGTTTTATTTAAGCTGATTTTTTTATTATATTCAGGAATCCAATGCTAATAAACTCAAAAGCGTGTGGTGGTGGTGGTTTGTGAGATGGATGTAGACAAGTGAAGTGAATCTGTTCATCCATCCATCCAACCAACATACATGTGTATGGCATGTTTGCATGTACATTTAAATACCGATTTAGATTACTCATCCTTTCATTCATTCCCATTTTTTGTACCGTGATTTTATTCTGCACTCATTATATATGCATCTCTATTTTTCGTCCTTCATTCATGATGGTTCTGATTACCATTCCTGATAAGCTCATTAAATAGGCAAATAGATCTTGGCCAATTATTGAGTGCAATTAACCAAATCATTCCATTATGTATTCTTTCTGTCTCGATTTTTTTCAAAGTAAAAAATAAATCAGTACAATTCTCGTAATTGTCAAGTTGAGTCAAGGTAGTACCTTTATTGCTTTTTTAGCATCAAGGCCGTTACAAATGAAGGAAAAAAATCTATAAAGCTGAAAAAGACTGAAGACAAAAAATCATCTAACTCATAATAATATTTGGTGTGCTACTATTTTTTGTCATCTAACTTGATCACATGAAAATAATGAAATGCTGTTACGTATTTAACACTGTTGAGAACTTGTGACTATGACTAACCCTTTTTCAGATAGTAAATGATGACGACGTTGTTGGCAATATCAAAGAGAAGAATGCAGAGTGAACACGAGAAAAGAATCTTGTGTCACGATGGATAACACATCAACGAAATTTATGACTTTTTTGTCTTTTCATAAAAATTGTTACCAGATATTTGACTGCTAGTGATGATGGTGGTGGTGGTGCATCTAGGCATATCGTAAGCACATCAAAATTCCACGCTTTCCACCTTAAAAATTCCTTTTTCATGAGTTGCTTCCTTGACATAACATGTCACCCGCTCAAAAAAAACCAATATTATTTTTATTGAGCTGCGCTCGTGTGTCTTTTTTTCAAGTACAAAAGCATTATTTGACAATTTCCTCCTCAAAACACGCATAAATATTCATTGCAAGAAATATTAATGTTCAAATATTTCATGCCATTTCCCCCCTAACAAATTGTCATGATGATGGTGACGCTGATAATAATATGCTGCTTATCTTGTTGTTGTCTTCAACAACTTCTATTTTTTTGCGATTCTGGTGGCCTAGCGAATAATATTCAAAATGCACATGTAAGTATTTTCCCCGTGTACTTCTCTTTTCTGTAACACTTGCAAAATATCTTTTAGGTTTATCATCCGTGTTATATATTTCCCCCAAAAAAAGATTAGCATTAAATAGATGTATAGTTGTAGCAGTAGCGGTATCACCAGTGGAGTGTTCCATGTTTTATAAAGACAACTTACGACAAGCGTGCCAAAGATTTCATGGTATGATGCACCACTGCTTACTTCTCTTCATCATTATCACCAAACAACCAATATTATTGCATTTCATTCCATTACACTACTCGGAGGAAACTCCAATTTTCCTATTTTTTTAAACACTGCCCACTGCAAAATATACATTTGCTGTTTAGGAAATCCGTGCTCCCAAAGTGTATCCGCCCTCCACCACCACCACTATCAAAAGTAAAATTTATTTATTTTTTAAATGCTCAAAATAGTTTATTAGTCGGACTGAAAGCGCTATCAGTGCACTTATTACCTTTTTTCCCTACTCTGTTGTCTCCACCCAACTATAGTAATGCATACGTGGTGAGATTGAATGAGAGACGGAGATAGAAATTCACTTTTTTATTTTATTTTTAAGAAAAAAAGTACATGAAAAATAAACATGTGGATTGTTTAGTGATGTGATGTATATATATATTTATATTTTTTGTCTCGGCTTTCCAACACTTGCCTTTATTTTTTAAAGAGAAATAAAAAAATAGTAAGAAGAAAATATATATTAGCAATCATGATGACATTTGACTTGGTTAAGACATCACCGCATTTTATTACACTGGGAAAATAAACAACCCAATTAGACTCTCATTCCATTTTTTTCACATTTTGAAATGCGAACAGAAAGAGAGTCAGAAGAAGAAGAAAAGAACAAGTGAAGTTGGCCGTAGAATTTTTAATGGTCGCATATTTGGGATCATCACTCCCGTTTACCATTATGCCAGAAAGTGGAAGAATGAACATACATACTAAAACATACCAATTTAGTCGGACTGCAATTTAAACGACCACGAAATGAGAATATTATGTACATTATAGTGATTTAAGAAATGGAAGGAGAAATCACTACAATTTTTTGTTTTGTTTTGATGGGAACCCTTGTCATCAAAATCAATTGATATAATGTCAAACTTTGCCTAATCAAAGAAGAAAAAATCGTATTTTTATGTAGTTTTTTTTTGTAGATAGACATGATTTACATTGTTTGCACTTTTTCAATTTTTACTATCGTGCTATTCACTATAATTCTTAGATGTGTTTAGTTGTTATTTAACTTTGATTGATGAAAAGAAGTGAAAATTAGAACAAATTTTGATACCTTTTTTGCCGCAGAGTTGTTACATAATTTATGTAGTTTAAAATCGTAGACAAACACAAAAAAGAAACAGACATACAAAAAAAATAAGACTAGAGACGTAAATGTTAATACATGACTTTAGACAATGGTCATCATTGAAAGAAAGAAACGATGGAACGTGATACACAATAAGATAATTATTTTGTAAATTATTGGACGACGACGAAGACACAGAGACTGACAGATAGATTAACAGATAGACGAGACACACGTCACATAATAAATAAAAAAGATTTGGGTACGTTTATAATGTTTTTGAAATTCCCCCTCTCCGCCGAACGTAGTGACAAATGATACGAATTTCCGCTCATTAACCATTCAAATTTTGTGGCAAACGAAGTTTAAACTATATGACTGTTAGTGTGCAATGCATAAATATATACTATAGTGTGTACACACACTATCTAGTAGTATTTAAAGTTTTTGAAATCAAAAAAGCAAGTTTCAAAAAAAAGTTTCAAAATTTGGAAAAATTCATTTTGTTGGCTCTACTGTTAGAGTCTAGTGCACTCTTTCTAATTGAACTATTAGACTATTCTACTTACAAAAATTATGTTGTTGTTTTGAAGCAAAAAATATATATAGTTTGTTATTATTATATCTATATTGTATTTGTATATTGTATTATTATTTCGATTATTGCGGAATCGCCAAGGCATAATTGCTTGGTTTGCAATTTTGTACTTTGTAAAAACAACGATCTGCTTTTAAAGAACAGATCACTATTCTCCTATGTCTCCCTTTCTGAATGCTGACATGACAGAAGCATTCATTCGTAATGCTTTCCTCATTCAAAAAATTTAACCAATTACCACTCGACACAATTCATCGTTTTTTTTCCTTTGTAGCGTCGTTCATTAGTGAAATTACTAATACATAGATGTGCGTTCAATTCACATAATTATTTTCTTCTTTCCTTGACGACCAAGATAAACGTGTGTAGTTAGTGTGTACGTGTGTCGGACACACATTCTGGCTTATCACCACGAGAAGAGTCATCGTCGCTACTTGTTATTTTAGATGCATACATTTCTACTATCTTCTTTCAAAAACTATTTCAGGTATGATAATTGGCCTTTTTGTTACCCTTTTTTTGATTAACCAAACCCCGTATCACTGATTTATTTAGTGTCCAATAATAATTATACCAATTTGTAACCATTGTAACAAAAAATGTGGAAACTATGCATAGAAAATTGTATAAATAAAAAAAATAGAAAAAAAACTGTTGTAACAATTTACCTTATCATCTGGCTTCTTCTCGGCAGGCTTCTATAAAGAATTGGAGAAAAAACAGAGAAAAAAGATAAATGAGTAATGATGTACATAAAAACACATTACAATTGTCCATAATTTAATTTATAGCATTTTTGTAAACAAGTAAATAAGAATTGTAGCTATCTACATTGCTCTTTTAATTACAGTCAGTCAGAAGTACAATGTGACAATAAAAATAAATTAATGCTTCATTTGGTATCCAAAGAAAAAGCAGACTTGACTTTGTACACTTTTTATTTATTTTGAAGTAAGGCGAATTGATAAAGTAGCTCAGCTTTTTAAAATTCACGCAGCATCAGGTGAACATATTTACAGAGGAGAAGAGGCTTTGTCTGTAGCTCTGTTAATTTTTTTTTTTGAAGAATGTGTGGTGTTACTAAACTACACAATAGAATGTCAAGATGATCATGGTATTTTCTTTATAGCACTTTATGGTGTAGTGTAGTAATTGCCAAATTGACGCCACCGTATCGATACTCCCATCGCCTTCATCTTTGGCGGTGGCATCGAGGCATCATCGTCTTCAAGTCAAGCCAGAAAAGAATATAAAAAAAGAGTACCACAAAATGACAAAGAGACTTATCAGCTACAAGCATCATCATATCATCCTCCTCACATTTTTCAAAATAAAACTTTTGTGTTTATCGTGAAGTAGAAAGAAAAATACGGGAAATATGGGGCAGCTAGTGTGTGGCCTCTTGAAAGAAATATATATGTCTGCATATATGTATTCCATTTAAAATACTTTTATATTGGATTTTTATACTTTTCCTTTGCTTTCTTTAGAATTAATTTAATGTTGTTTCTACCTTAATTTTAGTTGGAGCGTTACAGGAAAAAAATAGGACAAATAGAATAGAAATGGTTATTTTTTGGTTTTTTGTAAATTTCAGAAGAAAAAAGAAATTATCCTTTTTTTCTTTGATGTTGGCAATCACTACATGTGTAGCACTGTGTTTGTCAATTTCCGTTGCTTTCTTTATCATGTAATACTTGTTTAAATATTAATACGAATAAGTAGCAATTTTATTTCCAACTAGAGTTGGTGGTACATATCTGTTCAGCTTCCATGGCAATTTTACTCGTTAAGTTTATACTTGGCTTGGCTGACTGACTTTCATTGTTTTTCTTTACTCATCATATCATCATCGGTTTTGTGTGTGTGTGTCAAGGACACAAGTGGCATAAATTGGGACCATGAAAATAAAAAAGAGGTAGATAGATGGAATGGATGATGGAGGTGAGACGATTTGTAGATTGTACTGCTTCAAAGTTAATTTGTAACGTTGATGGACGACACACGGCCACAAAAAAGGAGAAGCCGAAAGTTTATAAAAGAAGGGAAATAGAGGAATAGATTTGTATGTTTTTTGCAGTTAATTAAAATGGTACGTTTTTTTGCTGCAGCAGCTGAGCTAATTTACCATTCTGGACACCTTTAGAAAATGGATGTATTTAAAAAAAGATAACTAATTTGCTTTTAAAATAAATAGTCAAAGTGACTGACTGACTGTAGCTATTTGTATTACGATTTTTTTGTTATGCATACCAACGTTATAAATACTTCTACTTTTAATTATAATTACTGAAAATAATAAAGTAGCGTAGCATTTTAATAACAGTATCTACTACTATGGTTTGTTAGAAATTGTTTTAAATTTTAAATGTAAATATGTAAGTACATCTACAATATACACACACACAATATTTTTAATTTTGTGATTAATTGTGAATTAATTTTATTAATTAAGAATACAAAATCTTTCAATTATTTTTGTAAATAGTGAGCAATCTTTGTTGGTGGAAGCAGCGATAATAATATATACATATATAACGTATTTACAAAAATAAATAATAAACTTAAATTATTGCATGAAATAATAAATAAATAAATAAATAATAATAATGCATAATATAACGAGCAAAGTAAAGATAATAAAAAATTAAATTTGGAGTGTTTTCTCTTCTTCTACTAAAACGAGCTGAGATGAGAGCGAGAGTAGTGGAGGCAAGGCAAGCAGCTTTTCAGTTTTTTATTTAGACGTTATTAATATTTTATGTATAGTTTACCGTTTTGAAATCTACATTGGCTTCTAGTACTACAAGATTGTTTTTTGTAGAAGTACTACGAGCCATACAAATTACCTACTTATATACCATGCGCATGCGCGCCAAGGAAAACTTATGTACAAGTTGAGTAGATTGAAAAAAAAACTAAAGTTAAAATACTATTTGATATCATGTCATGTCGTCATGCCCATCTTAAACTTAAAACTAACTTTATTTTTCAGGGAAAAAATCCTTGCAAAAAATTAATTGTAACTTGTTTTGGAGTATGGATAAAAGGTGTATTTTAAAAATTGGGGATATTAAAACTTTTGTATTTACAACATTTAAAAAAAATGAAGAAAGCTGGGTGAAATTTAATTGATAAAAAATAAATAATTCTTTTTAAAATAGTAAAATATGTTTGGCAAAGATTTTTTACGCTATACAAGACCATTTTCTTGCTGAGTGGCTCATAACATCATCATCCGTTGTTGTTTAAGGTTGTGGTGTGGAGAGATTAGGATAAGTACACTTTTCGTAATTCTTAGAAAAATGTTTTTTGGTATTATTAGTGTTTTTTACAGAGTTGTAAAAAATGTATCTTGATTTACAAAAATCATCAAGTGTCAAAAGCAAAAAATGTTTTGCGATTTTTTTTGTGGTAAAAGTTGAATTAGTCTTTTGTGTTTTTATCATTGTACTACAACTTCTGATTTATAAAATCTTTTACAAGCTTTTTACAAAAAAAAATCAAAGCTTTATTAGTAGCTTCTGTACTTTTTGTCAAAAATTCAAGTTTAAAAGTAAAAAAGAGAAAAAATTTATGTACAGCATCAAAAATAGCAAAAAAATAAATGAAGTTTTCTCAAAAAACAATTTTTTATGGGATTTCCCATTTCAAAATTAATAAATGTTTTTGAAAAAAATAAGAATAAAAAGTGTGATAAAAAAAAAATGGTATTTGGTTTGTTAGTGTGCATATATGGTTTTGTTTGGGAATATTTTTGTTTTGTAGTATGATGTGTCCACTCTGACCTCAAGAACTGGAGGCTCATGCCTCCGCCTTCTAACGACTTCTACAATTGATTCATCATCACTTGCCTCCTCCTCCTCTTCCTCACTCGATTCCTCAGATTCCGTCACTTCCGGCAATTCAGGCAACTATACACGAGCACATTACCAACAAGATAGAAAAAAACAAAATTGTATACCACCTTGCCAAAAAAAATAATCTTTTGTTCTTTTCTTGAACACTTTTTATCAAAAAATCAATTTTGCCTCCTTAAAAATTAACTCGTTTTTAAAAAAACGTGTACATATTTTTATATATTTTTCCAACAAACTATAATTTTCTAATGATACACTACTACTCTACAAAAAGGAATGCTCATTATTTATTTACAAAAAAATCAAAAACAAAATACCCATATATTTCCCATTTTAATTCGTCTTTTGGTATGCCGTTGTTGACTGACTGTGTTATATACATATAGTGACCAATAAACATGCATAATAGTCTAGTTTAAATCTAATGAATAACCATAAAATAACCTAGAATTTACCGTTTTTGCATGTTGACAAATCCTGCTTGTTTTTTCGTTCCTATTGCCATTAAAATTAGCACACACACAAACGCACACAAAAATAAAAAGTTGATTTTCAGGCAAAAAAAAAACAACACAAAAACACCCAAAATCATAAAAAAATTAACATATCTGCTTACCTTTGAATCAGGTTTTGGTTTCTCTTCCTCAACAATTTTTGGTGGTTGCTTGGCTGGCTCGGCTGGCTTTTTTTGTGTCTACATCATTAACATTATTTTCATAGGTTTTTACGAGCTTGACTTTATAAAATACACACAATGTACATAACAGATAATATATAGGGATTGTGGTGTAATGCAGGTGATCATAATAATATTTGTTTCAATTTATCATTTTAACCGAAGACAAACGTTGGCTGATTAACTGTTTTAATATTTATTGTGAAACTTTAAAAAAGTAAAATGAAACCAATTAAGAAAAGTAAACTCAAGTCATTGTTTCTCGTGGTGAAATAAAGAAATCAAATCAAAAGTTGAAATAAGAAAAATGTAAAGGGTTAGGATGAAAGAGGAACTGCAAAAAAAAGTTTTGGCTGGTAATAATATATTTTTGAAATCTTACAGTTTTTTCTGTAGTTGTGGTGGTGGTGGTGGAAGGAGGTGGTTCTTCAATAGCTGGTGGCTGCTTACTTGGCTGCTCTTTGGGTTTTTCGGCCTCAGGTTGCTTCGCAGGCTGTTTTGCTGCTGGTTTTTTCGTTTCTTCTTCGACAGCAGCCGGTTTTTCCTTTTTTCCAGTTGGCTTTTTGCTCACGTCTTCTTCTACTGGTTTGGGTTTTTCTTTCGGAGCAGGTTTCTCTTTTGGGGCAGGTTCTTCTTCAGGAAGTTCCTTGTCTCCTTGAGCGGATTTCTTTCTCTTTGTCGTTTTAGTTGTTTTTGTGGTAATGTCTTTCCCTTCGAATATAAGGGGCTCACCGTCATCTGATTTCTCCGAGAATCGTCTTTCAGGGATTTTAAGTCCAATATCCGGACTATCTCTGACTTTTGGGGTGTACTCTATTTCCTCCCCTTGAAAAGGTTCTGGTACGTAAAACCTCATTCCGGGACCGTCGAAAGTCACTTTCGTGACAAATCTCCCCACAGACGGTTTTCTTTCCACGGTTCCTTGGGCTGCTTCACTGACTTGACTTTTTGGCTCTTCATCTTCATCAACTTCCATTATTTCCGTGGGACTTGGAGATCTCACTTTTTTGCTCACTTCGGACTTTGATGCTCGTCTTGTTTCCACAGTCTTTGTTTCCTCCTTGAGACTTTCTCTTCTTGACTCCACCTTCTTCTCATCCTTCTCCACCACCTCTTTTTTCGCTACTTTGGACACGGCTTTCTTCTTCTCCTCCACCACCTCCTTCTTTCCTACCACTTGCTTTTTACTACTCACCTGCTCCTCACTGTCCTTGGTCAAGGCTACCGTCTCCTGAGCCTTTTTGACTGACTGCTGATCAGGAGCTGTGTCCTTCTCAGCTTTCTGGAAATGTGTCAAGTCACATGAAGACCATTTTTGTGTCATCAAAAAATCAATTGACATCAATCACATCAAAGTCAAAAATGATGATGAAATGATGTGAAGTGAGTAACGAAAAAAGTCTTCATGCAATACAACATCAAGCAAACTAGTAATATTCATCATGCATGTAGCAGAGATTTGCAATTAGTATTCACCTTCAAAGAAGGCGCATTTCACATAACGTCATCATCTCCTCGGAAGATATTTTTGACTTTTAGAAAATGCTAACAAGCAGCCAATTAACGAAAAACTAATGAGAACATAAATAAAACTTGCTCTTTATTGTCTGTCGCACATTTCCTTATAGTTTAGTTAGCTCTTGTATCCCATATCTCCCAAACACAGTAATAAAGAATCTTTCGAATTTGGTTTAAATTTTTAAGCATGTGAAAAAACGACCCTGCCGTTTCGCACTAGTTGTGTAAATGATGACGAAAATGATCTTTAGAAACTTCAAACATAATCTTTATCTCTCAATCTATCTATCTTCATACATATATTTTACGTGTGTCATGTCACGTATTCTAAAAACTCAAGATGATAGTAATGATGATGCATCATGTCACAAGATTATCACATCAGAGGCAGTAGCAGCAACCGCAACGGAAACAGAGAGCCTCGTCTAAAGACAGCAGACGAGACTATACATCAAACCAGACATCTTTTCGCTAAAGCTATAGCCTTTAAATAACATCTATAGTAATAGCCATAAAATAATACACTTGTCTATATAGTGACCAGCATTGAAAATCATAAATATAACCATCTTCAACATTCTTAATTTGAATTCAAGTTCATCGTTTAATTATTCATTTTTCATATCTATAATTTTACAAAATCCTAAATAATTTTTTACCATGCATTAATTTAAAGATCATAAAAGGGACTTGGATGAGTACTTTCATTTCTTCTAGTTGTGTCCTACGTCCCATTTTAACTTGTTTGTCTTCTTGTCTTGGTTCACATATTTATTTTTAGGTTTCCTTCCAAAAAAATAGACTTGTGTCTAAAATAAAATCTGTACCATCACCGTCATCATCCAAAACCAACTACACATTTTGTTCCTGCTATGCTTTTTTTAAACTCTATACACGAGTGCACAAAAAGTTCGTTACACAATTACATGTGTACATCCTAATTCATACCTATAAAGCCTCTAAAAATCGGTGTCCTCTTTTTCTCTTTAGAGAAGAATTGGTACAGTTTCATTCCAACACTATAACGATAACGACCATATTTAAAGCATATAAAATTGCACTGTAAAGAAACAATGTGAATGTGTGACGACTACAGTGTATGGGATATTTTTTTCTTTTGCTATAAAACTGAATAACAAGTTGGAAGAAAGTTTCTCGTCTGTCTATCTGTATGTCTGCTTGCCTGCCTTGTCTTGCACAGGAATACCAGGAAGTAAACTTATTATGCAATATGCATGTAAATATTATGCAGTACTTATGTATGTGTGTCTATAGTCTATACTTTACTGTTATGCTTGCCAAGCTAATGCATGCCGGATGTGTCTTCTTAACACAGTGAAAATGTTTTTGGACCAAATTTTATTTTATAAAAAAAGGAGGATTGTCGTGTCAACTTGGCCGTTTTGTGACTGTCTTGCCTATTACACTTATCCTTTTCATATAACGTATTTTATACATAGTGCAACCAGAAAAGGGATGAGTTACAAGTTGCCATCTTCTCAAAAACTCTGATTTTCTTTTACCTACTTATTTCCACTTCTACCAATATCGCTATCTCTTGTCTTTTGTATTTGATGCTAACTTTTTAAAAACCCTACATTATAAATCTACCTTGCTTTGTTATGTAATATAACAACACACAGTCTTTAACAAATTATGAACCATTAAAGTAACGTAATTTTTTAAAGAGAAAAAACTAATGCAAGGAAACACCTTGTAGCCTTTCTTTACTTCCTTCCTTCCTTTTCCTAAGAAGAGTTCAAATTTTTTGCATGTTTCTCTTTCCTACAGTCTTTCTACTAATAATATGTGTGTGTACATTTCTGTCACAAAAATAGCAAATTTATCGGTTTTATTTTTGGTTGTTGCTTTGCGACTATTTTTCTTGCTTACGTTGCGAGTGCAGCAGCAAAAGTACAAGATTTTTTTAAAAGTTGAACCTTTTTTCTTTACGGCGGTGAGGAGATGATGATCATCTCTTGAAGATCGTCAAGTTGTAGTGGTAGTTATTATTATTGTGATGGTGGCATGGCATGCCATACTACTACTGTGTGAACATGTCGCTCCTTTGGTGATGGCAATTACTATTTTCTATATGGATTTGGTGTTCTATTACTATGCACTATTATTTTTACTGTGAATGTGTTGTTTTTCTTTTAAAAGTCTGTATATTTTTAACTGTATATATATATCTTGTTAGCAGTGAATGTATCGGAATGGTCGAACAAGCAAGTGCAGCAGTAAAGCTGGGAGATGATGAGACGAGAGAGAAAATGTACGTTTCATGCATGACATCACACATTTTTTCATACGCTTCGTCATCATCATTATCGTTTTACTTGAGATAGCTTCCTAGATATCGACGGACACAAGAAGCCATAAAGAAAAGTTGTAGAAGAGCAAGTTTTGCGGAAAAATACCTGGTTAATTTTTGGAGCAATAATGATCATTTTTGTTAATTACAGCATGTGGTGACGCCAGAGGGGTGCAATTTCCAAAAGGCAAGTGGATTGACTGACCGTTTGATCTGTGATCTGATCTGAACTGAATTAAGCGTAATTGATAGCAAACAAAAAAGTCTCTCTGGTGCAAGCATACAAGCTGAACGGAAAGAAATGCGTGCGATATACAAGCAAAGCATTCAAACAAACTACTTAATAAGGTGTATTTACAACTAAATATATATTTATACATAACCATTTGGACAGAAGGGAGCAAAAAACGTACTCAAATTGTACATCGACTTTAAGAACAAGACTACTACCAAGATTTTTTGGAGTTTTTAAAATACTGTACCTTTGGCTCTTCTTTAGGCTTCTTTGCCTCTTCTGGTTTTGGTGGAGCCTTTTTCTCTTCAGCAGGTTTCTTTGGTTCGGGCTTTTTAGTTTCCTCTTTTGGCTTTTCAGGCTCTTTTGGTTTTGGAGCCTCTGGCTTCTTTTCCTCAGGTTTCTTTTCAGCCTCTTTGGGTTTCTCTGGTTCAGGTTTTTTCTCTGGCTCCTTTGGCTTTGCAGCTTCTTTTTTCTTTTCAGGCTCTTTAGGTTTTTCAGGTTCTTTTTCTGGCTCAGGTTTCTTCTACAGAGCAAGCATTTCATTCAAGAGGAGGATGAAGAAATGAACACTCAAAAATAATACTTTCACTTGTTCAGCGTTTTCTTGTACACTTTGTGACTTGCTTTTCCTGACTGGCACACAATTCTAAAAAATATGACTACACTCTATCTTCATTATTGTTACCTGTTTATTTACACATCCTTATCGTCCAACTTTTTGTGACAATTCCATAACTTATTCAAAAAGCAACTTCCAAGAAAAAAAACGTGTGCAACAAAAATATTGATAATTTCAAAAAAACAACGCGTTGACTTGAACTGATCAAAAATCATAACACTCTCATAATCACTTCACTTACATCGCATTTCAAAAAACAAAAACGTCAAAAACCCATTTCATTTGTCAAGTCCATTGGATCCAGAGATTATCCTATTGGTTCTTATGGAAGTTGAACTGAACTGGCCAAATAAATCTGATCCCAGTAAAACATGCTACACTATATATAATTTCCCTACATTTTGTACTTTACACTACTTTCATAATGGTTTCTAGGATCGTATATTTACACATAAAATTTGTACAATAGTTTGTACATTGTAGTACGCTAAAATTATAGGGAAAGGGTAAAATCTTTTTTACCTTTTCAGGCTCCTTCTTGGCTTCCTGTTTCTTTTCTTCTACTTTCTTCTTTGTTTCTAAAATTATTTTAATTTCCAGAATAAATTAAGTCAGACTCACAAAATGTTGGGTTGAATTATTATTTTTATGTTTGGAGAGCTTAGATAAATTTCATTTGTATTATTTTATAAGTGTACCTTGTACAGTTAAAGTGGCCTCGGACTCGTTTGAACCAAACTCATTTTTAATCACCACTTTGTACGATGCACTGGATTCCTTCGTACATGACGAAAGATTGAGACGTGCAACTTTCCCATCGAAACTTGTGCTTTCTTTTATTATTGTTGTGTTCCTAGAAAACCGTATTATTTTCAGTTAAGTTACAAGTAACATAAATAGGTTGAAAAGTATATTGGAATTAAACAAGTGGACTGACGTACTTGTACCACGTGACAGTAGCTTTCTTATCGATAACGGTAAGTTCACAAGAGAACTCGCAACTTTTGCCTTCTTCTACCGTCTAATAAACACAAATAATTACAAAATTTTAATGCTTTATATTTGTAAATATTTAATTATGATACAGCACATTTATTGGCTAACCGTCGACTTCAATCCTTGAGCAAATTTGGGCGCTTCGCCCTTCTGTTTAGGTTTTTCTTCTTCCTCATCAGAGGGAACTTCTGAGATTTCGACAGTTTGAGAGGTAACCTCGCCCTTTTCATTCTTTGCGACAAGTTTGTAGGAGCCTTTGTCCTCTCTTGAGGCTTGTTGAATCTCCAGTTGAATCTTGTACTCTCCCTGCGTTGCACAAAAATACATATCGTGGTAAAATGTCTCATACATGAAAAATATATTTAAAATTAAATTAAGAAATAAAGACGTACTTTCTGAACTTGTTGAATATTGACAGTTCGTCTGTTATCCTGTTTGATAACAGTTTGTTCCTTGAACCACTGGACATCAGGTGGAGCCTGGCAATTGATTGTAGTCTCAATCACCACCACCTTTGTCTTCTGTACTCGTACTACACGAGGCTGTTGCTTTATTACAGGAGCAACTGTGAAAATTGAAAAAAAACAACAATTTGTTTGGATACATTTTTCGGAAAGTATGTTTGTAATGATTGAATTTTGTCAAGTAAATTTTCTTATAGTTTCTAGACATACTTTCAATGTTGAGCGTCAAATTGGCGTTTATCTCTCCAAACTCATTCTTAATGTTACACTTGTACAGACCACTGTCCTCTGGAGCAGGGTCCCTGATTTCCAGTCTGATAATGAAAATCTCCTTGGTCTCCTCTTTAATGCTGATGGAGAACTTAGACGACTGCTTCACCTCAAGTCCCTCACATGACCAGGCATGTGTGGGCCTGGGATCCGCTTTCACTTTACACTCCATAATGATTAGCCGTCCATTCTGCTCAGAGACTATTCTTGGTTTCTCCACAAACGTAGGCGCCTGGCCAGCAGGCTCTGGCTCTGCCTCAATGTTCAAATTGAGATTCGCATTGGACTCTCCGTGAACGTTTTGCACGTGACAACGGTAAGTGCCTCCATCCTGACCACCGGGCTCTTTTATCTCCAGAATGAGATCAAATATATCATCGTCCACATCCTTGATTTTCATAGCAACTCGGGCGGATTCCTTTACTTGGGTTGTGCCACGGAACCATGTTACTTCCGGTTTTGGATTGGCCTTGCATCGGCAACGCATTGTAATTAGCGTCCCGGTAGCATTTGGCGTGATCTTAGGCTTCTCAATGAATGTGGGAGCGATTCCTTGCTCATCTCCACCTTCACGTCAAAATGTCATTCAGAAACATAGCATGTTAGAATTATATCGTTTTTTAATGGTGAAGAACTCCCATAGAATGAGATGAATCACAGTCTATGAAGAACTCTTAAAGAAATTCAAAAGAGGAAACCCTGTTCAGTCCACTCAATACTTCATCTCTCTACTACGCTTCCAGCGTTGACCACACATCTTGTCAGACAAGTCAAATTTAAAACAAAAATAATACTTTTTATTTTTAAAATGTTCAATAATCGATTAACAAGGAAGGGTCATGTTAAAAAATATTTTTCAGTTAAATTTCAAAATAAAAACTTTGTGTGGTGTGTGACGTGTGAAAATACACAAAAACGTGATTTCAAATAACTGACATAAAGACATATACACACAACAGAACAGGTATCTTTTAATAAATTTGCTGAAAATATGTTTGTCAATATAAAACAATTTTTCATATGACAAAAAATCCTCTGAGGGAAACAAAACGAAACATTTAGAACTATAATATATTTCACTCCTAGAACTTTTCCCCGCCCGTTCAAAATAATAGATATTATTATTCAGATTAAAATGGTCAATGTGCAGAATATGCTTATCGTGAGTTGAGTGGATTGTGCCTAAATAATTACAATGCTATTTTTATTAATTTTTCCAGAGATAACATGCCTGCTTGCAGTTTTTATGCTTTATTATATTGTAGATGCTTTTTCGAAAAGAAACAAAAGTGCAATTAAATAATGGCAAATAAAAACACATGCACAAGTGTGGAACAAATTGTGCTGAGACATAAACTCAAAGTATTCTATTGGTAAATAAACAAAAGAAAACTGATCTCCAATACGTTACAAAAAGACAAGCAGTTATAAATAATGATAAAGTAACATGCATTAGTAATAGTACTACCAGAGCAAAACACATTCAAATATTATAATTACAACATGCAAAGCTTTTCATTATGTGTTTTTGTTAAGTGTCCTGTGACATTTAGTGTGACTGTTAATTTTTTAAATAAAAATAATATACGTAAAATAATGTGGGATTCTTCAGGGGCAACAAAGAGATAATTTTTTAAAATAAAAAGTAAAATAATGTGGGATTCTTCAGGGGCAACAAAGATATTTAAAAAAGTAAAAAATAGATTTTGGATTGAGTTTCTGAGCGTGTGTGTGATTGATTGACTTGTTCTCAGACAATTTTCAAAAATTGATAAGTAAAGGAAGACGAAGAGATGGTAACGACGAGTGACGACAGTGCTTTAAGGTTTCCTCATTTAAAATTTCTGAATTCCTTTTTGTTTTGTTTGTTGCAGTGTTTTGATCTAGACTTTGAGTTGTAGCCTTTTTTGTTTTGCTGTTGAGAATGTTGAGAATTTATACCTTGAAAGTTGAGTGAAATATTGGCATTGCTTTCTCCGCAGGCGTTGACCGCATTGCAGCGCCAACTGCCTCCGTCTCCAATGACTGGACTAGATATTTCAAGACTTAGCATGTATGTGTCTTTACCAGTTTCTTTCCTTGACATTTTGATTCTGTCTGATTGCGTAATTTGCTTTGTTCCCTGCCACCAAGTGATTTCTGGGAGGGGCTGTGCCTCCAAAATGCACTCCATTACCAACAGCTCTCCTTTCTGTTTTATTGTCGGCTTTTTCGGAAATCGAGGGGGTTTTCCTTCTGGAATTCTGTCAAGGTGTACACACACATTCATCATTTTTTTGCACAAAAAACATTTCCCTATCATTCCATCCATTTTTTCAATGGGACGCAACGTGTCTCTAACGCTATTTTTGTAGATGGCTTACTTGAGTTTACCACCACCTTCAAAATTCAAATTGACAATGGCGGTAGCTTCACCATGGTCATTTTTGGCTACTGCCTTGTACTCTCCGTCGTCAGTAGACTCTGCACTAGATATTGTCAGTCGGGACATGTAGAACACTTCAGTGGTTGACTCTCGGGTCACAGTCGTTTTGAATCGGGTTCCTACCACTTTTTGACCTTTGTGATACCTACAGTCACACAGTGTCATACAAAGTTGCTATTTTTAGAAGACATTCCACATCCCTTTTTACTATTCTTTTTTTCTCACTTTTCAGTGTCTTTTTTGTTTGGTTGTAATAGAAACGTACCATGTGACTACAGGCTCTGGTTCGGAAGCAAGTCGTACTTCAAATGATATAGCGCCAGAATCATCTTGTCTGATGACAGGTCTTTCAGTAAAACTAGGTTTCACAGGTTTGCTGCCTCCTGAATCCCCTACATTGAGGAACGAACCTACGATCCCAACGGTTAGTATTGCATTACTCGCCGCAGAATTATTAAATTTCTTAACAACTTTTTTTTACTTTCATAAATCTTTCGTCTGACTTAATTTTTTTATCAATGCTTCACTAGAAAATAAAACTACACAAAAAATTGATTATTTTACTCTCTACTCCTAAGAAAAAACTTTTGCCTAATTTTGCAAACTTATTTATGTCAATGTCAAAAACCTAAGTAATTAATTTTTATTAATCCACTGTTGTATTACATTTATTATATTAATTGAAAAATAAACACTGCTCAGTAGTCTAAGCTGAAGGCCCGGTAATCGGTATGCCCCCTTCACTTGACAACTTTCACCGCCTCAGCAGATGGAAGTGTAAAAAAATCCTGCTTTACTAAAATTCTACATTGATTTCATTTTTTTCAGAGATTTCATTTCTTGCGTATTTATTTACAAAAGAATTTATCTACCATATTTTAGGATCAAAGTCTACATTACAGAATCAATATCTACCAAAAAATGAAAAGGGGAAAGATAAGAATAAAAAGTTGAAAGTTTGTATTTACAACAGAATTTTTTGTATGCATGGCACCAGCTTTCACCGTGCCACTGTGTTGTCCATTTTGTGCTTGAAGGATAAATATTTTGAATGAATACAATACAAAATGCGTATACCAAGTCAATCAAAACAGGGCCAAGGTCATGTTACATTTCATCTTTAACTTTATCCTCTATTTCTATCAAGGACAATGATTCTCTGCAAATGTATCCAATTTTGCAGAAATTTGCAGATGCAAATAAATAGAAATAATTTATTTTCATGCTATGTCTGTGGTACACGTAAAAACTACTACTATAGCTTGAAAGTGAAAGTAAATTGCCTGATCTTTTTAAATCTAATATCTGCTCACCCCACCCATTAGTTTTACTATTAAATTCAAAGAGCAGTGATTGTAGTTATGCTAAAAAGCATAGCTAGTTGGCAAAAAAGACATATTTTTAAATTCTTAAATGCATAACAATCACAAGTAAATAAATGTTGCCGATAATTTTTTGTAAGTATGTAATACGTAGCTATAAAATATAATAGCCCAATTTTCATGCAAAATATATACTAATAAATATGCAATAAATACATATTATAAATAAACAAGAATACAATACGTTGCAACGCCCTATGTTATAGATAGCGATACTGGATCAGTTTGCAGACATGATATGGACAAATACTTTTGTTTAAATTATTTCAAGAAAAAAAAAGTCAGCCTATTTTTCAAAAAATTCACCTACCTTCACCTCACAGTTTAATGCTATTCGTATTAATTCTTTTATTTATAATTGGTGGGAACATGGCCTTTGACACTAAAATAGTTAAATTGTCTAAATATATATAAACCTAAATCTCTGCCATTTGTTTGTATGAACACTTTATAATAAATAATTTAATTGTAAAGAAGAGTAAGAGAAAGAGAGAAAATTGGTTTGTGTTGGACTTACTGTCAAAATTGAGACTGATCGTGGCATTGCTTTCACCCAGCTCATTTTTCGCCGTCACCTTGTACTTGCCGGCGTCTTCCACTGCTACATTTTTTATCTCCAGTGTAGCCACGTACACACCTCCGTCCTTGTCTACAACTAACTACACTCCCATTAAGAGAATTCGCAGAAAAGAAAAAAAAGAAAGAAAAAATATTTAAGTATATTTATCCATGAGGCGCCTAATAATTAAACAGTGGTTTTTCCATTAAGAAAATGTATTTTCATTATATTATTATCATTTTACTGGTTTTTTAAAACATGGAATTCACATAGAAAGTGGAACCCTTCATAAAATATGCGTGGTTATAAGCTTGAGGAGAATGCGAATGTTTTTTTTGCGCACCTTGTGTCTACTACTGCTGGATACTGGATTCCCATCATGGAACCATGAAACGGAAGGTTTTGGATCGGCTTTAATTTTACACTCGAATACTAATCTACGGCCTTCGTCCTCTTGACGGATTACAGGTTTCTGAGCAAAACTAGGAGCAACCCCGTCGATTTGCCTGTACATTTGTTATGAAAAAATCATAAAGAGAAAAAAGATTAAAATTGGTTTTAAAAACTAAGACAAAAAACATTATTGTTTATTATTTTTGTAGATACACATTTTTGTCGTTTTATTGTTGCTTTTAAACCTTGTGCTGTTTTAAAAGGATTATGAAAACCGCATAAAGCAAATAAATTCAAAGTGTAAAATGAAATTGCATTTTCATGTTTTCCTTCTACTCTCTGTTTACATAAAAATTTACGAGATGATGGGTATTAAAGCAACAACAGCATTTGGTAATTTTTCTCAGAAGTAAAAAAGTGTCATGGTCATATTCAGGGAAAAAACTTCTTGTTTGAATACCATTTCTGGGAAACAAGTACTATAAAATTTAAACATTTTTCATTTTATTGCATAATAATGCGACTCTTGTTTGTTCATCGAATATGGAAGCAGACCGGAAGTAAAAGTTTAAGCCCATGAGTTCTTTTTAAAGTTGTAAAATTTCATGTGTCAACTTTGTGGTTGCATTCACACAAAAATGTGTTAGTTATTAGGTTGTGTGAATTGTAGCATTTTATTACTCAATAATTGATGAATGGAGTACTTTGACAAACACTTTTCTTTTTTATTATGTTTATCCTAGTGTCCCATAAGAATAATAATGCGAAATGGAGCAACTTTAAAACGTCGTATGAATGTACTCACGCTTCGTTATTAGTGGTATTATTATTTTGATGATCTCTGCTCCTGTTTTCACAAAACCAGCCGAGTCATCTCCTTTTATCTTTTCAACATCTTACCCATATCATCCTGCAGTGCACGCGTGTGTATGCAAAGTTGTGTTTAAAACCTAAATATTTTTTTGCAGAATCCACAGAGACAGACACACACATATAGCCCACCCTCCCACGCTTTCCCGGTTTTTGCCAACTTGGTGCATATACAAAAGTTACATAATAATAATAGGGTAAAAGGCTTTATATACTTAAACAACTTTATGCTATATTGTCTGTCTCTCTATACAATATATCATCTAACTTTTACAGTTATATATCTGTACCGCACAATTATATTTTTGGAATGACGGATTTGTATGTATTTTTGTTTCAGTGACACACATAAGCATTCCAACAGATGATTAGTAGAAAAAAATGTAATATAAAGTTTCTTCTTGGGAGAAATTTTCTCTTTTTTTCCTCCATAAACTACTATGAGCTATAGGTAGAAAAAATATCATATGAAATATTTATCTTTTAATTGTCATGGTAATCAACATATGATAATTTTAGTTTTCTTAGAAACTTGTTTCATTTTATTTTTAGATCATGTAAAATTTTCATTTATAAACTTTTATAAAACTTGTCTGTAAAATGCATAGATGTGCATATGTATGTACCTATATATTTATAATTGCCATGTTTACCGATTCAATGCCAGCATAGTACATAATTCATAGTATCATGTCTATATCTAAGTAAATGACTTGTCATTCGATCCGTCTGTGTGTTAGGCTTATAGAAAAATTGGTACTCCGACTCCAAGACAGATCAAAATTAGAGGAAAGGTAAACAAAATTAAAACGAGTTCAACTTTGGTTCGGCAGCCCCAGGAAAGATATCCACTTGTGCAAAGTTCCACGTTTACTTTTTCCAATCAGCTTATTGTCTTGCAGGGATTTCTTTACATCAGTTTGCCGGTTAATTTATTTCTCTTTGATCATTAGCCGTTGTAAAATAAATGTTTATCTCATGACTAACTGACGTATGCAGTTTTATGAGAACTTGTTAAATTTGAGAGTGTGTGATGAATCAGAAAATTATTGACAAACAAGAATGTAAATTTTCTAAGGATTGACTCATTCTTTTTTGGTTTCTTCTAGCGTCATCCGACATTATTCTTATAGTCACAAGGATGACTAGAATATCCGCTCACGAGGCATAAAACCGGCAATATCATCACCTCCCCCTCTTTCTTTACAAAATCAGTTGCTCAAGACGTAATATTTCTGCTGCATAATCACAAAATATTCGTAATAATGATCCTACAACAGAAAAAAAACATGTCGACTAATTTTGTAAATATTTCACAAACGTGTCAAGTATTATGAAAGAATCTCATGGTCAATTACTCATTCAAGTTTAGATGCAACTATAGATCACTCCACCTATCACCGCACCATCACGTATATTGCATTAAAACTTAGGAATGCTGTATCATTAATCATTATCATCAACATCAGTCAAAGGTCATTTGATCAAACAAGCACGAAAAATCACGCTCACTTTTTCCTCATCTCTTGAAATAAAATGAAAACTGCAAGCATGCATCTTTCTCTCTGGCTATCCTCGGATCGGAAGCGGAAAAAACTCTCTCAAGTGATCATCACTTGAGCTCAAAGTTTATTCAGCTTCACATCATCATCATTCACGTTGATTGGATGAATGGAATGCTAATGTGTCTGATAACCTTGTCTCGTGCGGAATGTAAATGATTTCTTGCTTCCCTCCACAAACAAGCCTTAGTATATATGAAACACGGAGTAATTTTAAGATAAATGGACATTGTGAAGGAGGAGATATGTATGAAAATACCTACTTTTTCCGCAAAAATAGCATCATCCTCTCTGATGATCGTCATCATTGACTAGTGTAAATAAATAAAAATAAACACAGGGATTCTAAAAATCTGCCTCTCTGACGTTAGCTGGTTTTTGTGCGATATTACTTACAGTGGTTGGTTGTTGGGCATGTATTGCAACTTCTATGTATAATATCCAGCCTATCTATCTATCTATCGATCCACAGTCTATACAATACTTGCTTGTAATCAGGCAAAATGATTGACTTAACTGATGATAAGGAAAACAGCATTGGATAGGAATGGACACTGAGCAAGGCGTTAGAGCATTCAAGCAATAAAAGCGTGTAGAGTGTAGACTTTTTAAAATGCAGTTTACACATTTTATTTGTTAAAATCTGAGAAAAGAAATGATAAGTTATGTATACTATCTAGTAGTATAGCGGGTGCGCTGATGCTTGCGTTACGTTACTTGTTAAACGTATGGTTGTTGTTGAAAAGTGTCGGAGATTATTATGACAAAGTACACATGGCGTCTGTTGCTTTTGCCTTTAATTTCTGGCAAAGTCTGCGTCTGTGTGAAATTTTGCTGCCTTGCTTTGTGCTTTTTTGTTTGCTTTCTCTCCATGTCCCCCGTTCCACACACCTCCTTAAAATCTTTGAACAGATTTTGCACAGTTTTTTTTCATATTATTTTTCTCTCTACTCATCCATGATATTATGTCAAGTCAAGTTGGGTTGCATGCACGGTATTTTGTTACTTTGTTTCTTAAGTTGCCGTCATGCAAAACTTTTTTTTTTCGTTTTGTATTTGTACTCTGACTTTTTTCGTGTCATTTTGCAAAGAAATGTTTTCTTAGCCCACATTGTAATTTCCTGAGACGAGGAAATGAAGGAACAGAAGGGCAAAAACAGTACAGATTATGTTTACCCACTGCCGGTGCTGCTTCCGATTTCGATAGAAATATACATTACACAAGATTTTTTCTTTGGTAGGAAGGATGTCTACATAATCATTGAAATAATCATAATTACTATTCTCTAAATTATACGCTTTGTTGTTGCACGCATTGCGGAACAAGCAGGTCAATTGTTTCCAAGATTTTTTGATTTTTCTTTTGTGGACTATTTACAGTATAGTAGATAGACCAGGCATACATTAGAAAGAAAAGAAATTGAAAGATTTTTGTAGCAAGTATGCTGGTTTTGTTGTTGTTGCTTTTCTTTCTAAAATAAATAAACTTTTGAGATTTTTGGTTCAACTTGAAATTGAGAGGAAGTTCCAAGGCCGACGAAGAGACGAATAATAAAAAAGAGAAAATTTAGGGCAGCACTAACAAAAACGACAAAAATGCGGGCGGTTGTTGTGTGAAATGAAATTGAATGTAAAGTGTGTAATTGGATAACTTACGTTTCCTTGGGCTCATCGACAGCTGCAGTCGGAAAAGGACAATCAAAGAGAAAACACAGAATATTAGCATTTTTTAAAGAAAAAAGCATGAAACATTTTTTACTCTTTTTTTATGAAAATGTAACGTTTTATCTTAATCATGTTTGGTTTTTAAATGAAAAGCAAGAAAAAAGTTGAATGAGGATTAAAAAGAAAGACTTGTTTATTGGACTCACGGCTAAAGTTGAGGTTAATGGATGCAAACACCTCTCCATGTTTGTTTTTCGCTTTGACGCGATAGAGGCCTGCATCCGACTCGATGACATTATCGAGCTCTAGCACAACCAGATACTTGTTGGTGGCGATTTTCGTGGCTTTAAAGACAGTCCTTTTGTCCGCCTTGAGCTCCGTCTCTCCCCGAAACCAGGTAATGTCAGGCTGGGGGGCACCCACCAGCTGGCACTCGAAAATGAGTCGGTTTCCGTCATCCTCCTGACGGAGTTGCGGCTTCTGCGTGAATGCTGGTACCGACTCACCCATGTTGTCTGGCTATTGAAATTGGTGACCAATGATGTTTGAAAAATAGGGAGAGAGAGTGATTTTTTTAGGTGTGAAATGGGTATCGTCTTCACACCTCCAACAGCACCGCCGCACCGTCACTCACACCTTTCTATACTTACCGGCTAAACAAGCACCACAAATACCACCACCGCCCACAAACTTGAAGTTCTTTTGCACGTTCACCTTCAAGATAACAGCTTTTCACATGAAAAACCCCAATTCGAGGGTTGAGATTTGGGCGGTTTGACAGCCCTGTTTCCAGGGGTTTTACGGTCTTGTATTTTTCACTTCTGTACTTTCTCCGGTTGCCTTGTCAACTCAACAATATCTAATATACAATTATTTTACTTATCACTATAAAGCCTTTCCGGTTCTTTATTTGTTTCTACTCTACAAAATTTAACTCGGTCCTTTCTACCACCTTCGATCAGAAGGCGATTTCATGTCAAATAACTTTCCTTTCAAACAAAACACTTTTACTTTCCCCTCCACTTTAATCACTCCACCACCACCTCCTCCTCCTCCTCCACCACCCTTTCACTTTTTTCACACTTTCCTTTTCCGTCTCCTTGTCAAATGTCGGGATGATCGGGCACAACAACAAAATTCTTCCCTACTATCTTCGTCGTCGTTGTCTCCGTCGACACTTGTTCTTTTCAACCCTGCCAAAAAAAAGTATAATAAAAAACATAACTTTCACAATTTTAACCTCAAACATATTTAAAAACAAATTAATTGCAGAATTCAATTTACATTTTGTTTAATTTAATCTACAAAAAACCTAATTACTATTATGTTGTCAAATCATCGCCATCGCCCCAACTACACTGCTATCAACCTTCAGCACCACGACATTACTTTGATAAAAGGAGCTGAGGTACAAAGTTAACTAGAGAAAATAGACGAGTACACTATCTAACACCACCGCCAGTAGTACAGTAATTAATGTAACATTCAAAAAGTGGTGAATAACTGCCAGTGCAGCTGCTCTCATCGTCATTATCATCAACATCATCCTCCTCATCAGTGCTTTTGCCCATGTTGCATGTCTTCTATAGACACAAGATTCTTAATGCAATTCACAAGAGGTTTGATAATGGAAACGTGTGTGTGTGTGTGTATGTTTTTGAGGATTCCTTGCCAAAAGTCTACAAACTTCTCAAAATCAAAGTTAGCCTAAACCAAAGCCGAAAGCATGCACAATATTATCATCATCCACTTTGACTATTCTTTTCTTACCCGAAAAAACTTTCATCATCAGCATTAAACATTTTAAACAGTTCAACGTATTGCACATACACATTTCTACCCACACTACTGATTGAATGCACACACAAGAGGGAAATGCCGGTCGGAGTACAATAATAGTACAAAAATCACCATCATCATGATCATTCTGCATCAAAAGAACAGCGCTTCAGATAGTCATACCATTTATTTCTATTATGCAATACCAACAACTAACCGGCTTTTTATATTTTTTTCCATTGAAAATTGTCAACAGATTGGAAGAGAATCAAAGATGAACGCGTGTGTGCTAACAGAAAAAAAATTGAAGGTATGAATGATGCGTCACCTTAAACCTAATATACTTCATTATCATCATCATGATCCTCATGATTCATAATATATTTCTTGAGAACATTTTCTGTGTCATGATGATACAGACAAACGTGTGTATGCGATATTATTTTCGTTATGCAACAATGATTGATCATTGATTAAGTTTTTTTTTTGCTTTATTCGGATTTCACCGGCAACGATTCTACACCACCGACCGGATATGCAACTCAAATTATTGGGATTTACTGAGATATTTCTTTGTTTTAATGCAACATGACTTGAAATATACATTTTTTTGCTAACTTATCTTGTCTTGTATCTGTACACAATGCATGTATTATATTTAGTCTACGAACTTTTTATGACTATTTTGTTCAAAATACATTTTGTGTTTTAAAAAAAAATGCTCACTCGATCCGATTTGCATTAAAACGCAGTCTGTATTTTTCGTGAGTATTTCGGCAGAGATGCTTGCCATATTATATTTGGTATCTATTCATGATGACTGTAGAAAAGCATTCGTTTTTTACAATATCTACTCATTCTAAAGCTGTCGTTTGTGGTGAAAATGGGAAGAAAATAAAAAGAAGTAAAACTTTCATAATAGTCACTAGCCAACTGAAGCTAACTTTGACTGCAAAGCGAAAGCCCACTTTTTACAAAGCTGTCGTTATCCATGACTTCGGCACTTGTCGAATGCAATGCAACAAAATAAGCAGGCAAACACCACTGCTGCTTGCTATACTAGTTTTTATTTTACTTCTGTTCTTGCTGCTACTGCCACTTCTAACCATACCAGTTAAGAGATTTAAAAAAGAAGAGAAAAAAGTACGACAAAAATTAAAAGAGAGTGAGTGAGCTAAAAATACACTAAGAAAATATTTTAGCATGTCGCTTTTGCTCACTAAACATCATCATCATCATCTTGTTCATAATCAGTGGTAGGAAAAATAGTGGTAGTAGCTTTGCTAGTAGAAAAAACAGGCACTTGCTATGTTTTACTTCTTGTTTGTTGGTATGCGCGCATGCATGCATGCATGCTATCCCTTGCTATTTTCTAACATCCTTAAATTTTACATTTTTTTCTTTTCAAACCTTTATAATGCTTATGTTTAAATTATTATGGAGTGACATCTTCCCTTCTCCCCGTGTCCCCTTGATTTACCTACCATTCTTGTGAATGGAAAAGTCCCTACTTGATTTTTTTATATTGAAATTTGTACAGAAATTATATACGAAGTTAGCAACTGACTTTTTAACCAAGTTTTGGGGTATATTTTTGAAGAAAAAAAAAACTAGAAAATAAAGTGCAATAGTGAATGTAGGGGAAAAGAAGGTGAAGTGATGGTGCTGAAGATGCGGCAGTGTGCAAGATAATAATTTACTGTTAAATTTGTACTACATCAAAGTGTTACATGAATATGAGGACAGAGAGAGAGAGAGAGGGAGGTGATCTGACTAGACTTGGATGTCTAGAAGGAAGAAAAAATCTAGAGAAAATAGAGAGAGCAAAAGAGCCACCCGCATTCCTCTTTATTATAGCCAGAACATTGGCGGCGCTTCTTTTCGTGTTAAATATTTGCAATATTACAATATTTCTTTAATATATATATTTTTTCCCATAGCCGTTATGTTAAATTTCTAGCAGACCGGCATACAAGTATTTAAATGATGATGATGATGTTGATGATGAGGCTCTTCGTCGTCTTTCTTGTTAAATTTGTGAGAGATATAGGAAATATCTTTGTTTCGAAAAACTGGTCACAAAGACATTTTTAACGAGGTTTGGGTGTCGAGATGAAGCACCAGCTACTTTGCAATTCTGTACTGTTTTTCAAATGCTCATCTCACCACCGTCGCGTTGTGTGTGCAATGAAGACGATAATAATGTGATGGCACTTTTCTCATCTCTTTTTAATATTTATTAATGCTTTTTAGCTGTTTAAAGAGAGATGGAAATAACCGATTTTCTCTTTATTTTTCCATTTTCTTTGCCTTTTGTTGGTACATTTTTTATGCGTTTAATTGGTATTCCTGCATGACAGCTCAGTGACATTATAGGCAATACATCTTGCACTAAATTAATCATGTATCCTGTGTTTTTTTATTGTTCAAGGATTGCCAATCATGTGCATAAAACTGGAACCATTGCAGTAAGCTAAGAAAGAAACATATCTCTGTCATGTCTCAAGACTAAAATGCTAGGACGTCGACAGGGGTAAATGGAAAAAGAGAGTAAAATATATAACAAGTTTATTATTTTACGAATTCATTCATCGTTGATGGCACAAAAATGTGACCTGCTGCTCAAATCCATTTTATAAATGTTTTCTTTGATCATGATCATTTTTCACAAGGAAAATTCTGACAATGGTATAAAAGTGGGTCACCATTCTTTGAAGATATAGAGAAACGATAGAAATAGCATACAGTCGCAGGAATTTTTTAAAAGAGAAAAATGCTTTTGAAGTTTTTGCTTGATTTCATTAAGCGCAACGTGACCACAATATACCGTAGCAATAATGATGAGAAAGTTTTTCAAAAAAAATGTCATGGCACACGGCACGGCATACAACTGAGCAACAGGCTCATTAACACGAAAATATGCTGCTGTCAATCACATTTTTCATTTTCCTGTCTGACACGTCGTCAGCAGTGAGTCAACAAGTTAATATTTGAAAAATCAATGGATTTTCCGCTCGAGTTGGTTTTGGTAAACAATACTGTCATCATCCTAGAACTAAGAAAGCTTTACATGGTTACTAAATAAGGTAGTCAATGGCAACGGGTCATCGTCATCATAATTATCGTCTCATAATACATCTTTCATGACTACTTAAGTAACTTCAACAACACGTCATTTTCTTTCCAGAAAAAAATTGTGATATTTTTCCAACCGACTTGTGACTTTGTTTGGATTGGACGGTAAAGCAAGTTTGTAAATATTTTCTTGTGCTAATAATTCTGACTGAATGGTGTGTGCGTGGGTGACGGATGACACGAATCACATGGTTACATTACATTACATTCCTTTACCATCATCGCCAATTCCACTATTTCAAATATAAGCCAGGGAAATTATACGCATACGATATATTCATGCAACAAAATATGCTAGCATAAAAAATATTTTAACATGTTTTCCCTGCTTTGCCTCCATTTTCAAATATTTTTCTCATGTTCCCTCATATTTTAGTAGGGTGGTTTTTATTAGATTTATTTTTTTCTTTGAAATTGGAATGCATCATTGAGAAAATTCAAGATTTGTCTTTTTTGAAAGGGATCAACAGGTACGAAGAAAGTGTGGGATGTTGATTGCTGACGATGACACGTTAATGAACGAGAGAAAATCTCAAAAAAATCTAAAAATGCTTCCACTACCATACAAAACAGAAGAACACCGAGAAAAAAATAATGAAATGCTTATCTGCACATCTCAGAATTTGTTCGATTGGAGGAAATGCAATAAAAAAGGGAAACCCGTTCGTTCATGTTTTACAACTGCTGCTGCATTGACGAAAATTGCAACAAACCAAAAAAAACCACTGCTACCAAAATACATGTAGTAATCTTATTGCATGAGTTAGTCGCCATGATTTTATCATCTATAATACCAATGCAGTAGTAGTTCGAGTGCACCAAAAAGCTAAGTTTGGAGGTTTCGAATGGATAAAATACGGAGGAGTAGAACCGAGCTCCCAGCACATCTCTCTTTCTCTCTCTCTTGAAATTATTTTGTATTTTTCACTCAGCTAACTGCTCACAGTACTCGTCTCGAGCTCGAGACTATCAGAAAGTATCACACTCATTTTTTCTCAGATTATTTCTTAAACAAGACTATGAAAACAACCTGAGCTGCTGCGCGAGAGAGAAATATATATGTTTCAAAAAGTAAAAAAAAGTTGCTGCAAAAGATAAGATTTCCTTTTGCCGAAACAGAATATCAGGAGCAAACACAACTATGTAAATTTAAAACTTTTCGGGAAAAAATGTGTGTTCTAGTATCCTCCTGATAGTCATGATGATGAGTATCATGTTTTCTACTTAACTTTAACTTTTGCCTTATAGTCTTTTTGGACGTTGCCTTTTCCAAGTCCATTTATAAGTATTTTTGCATCTGAAGAAATTGTTTTTTTTGCTCTGCATTTTCAGATGGTTGTTTTCTGTAAATCTTTTTAACTTTGTAAGAAAAACTGTATCTGGGTGCCTGCCTCTTGTTTCATTTTTTCTTATTTTAATTTTCAAAAAATAATAATACTTTTGACGCCTTTTCTTTTGTAAAATATGCGCATGTATTGCTTCGACTTACTTACCTCTGATGAAAAAATCAGGTGTGGTTTCAAGATGATAACGGTATGATAGCATTTATGTATGGGATGACGATATAAATTATTTAAATTCTAAAATCTATACATCTAATTATTTGACTCTACTTATCTAATATTAAAGCAATAACTTAAACGTACATATTATTAGACAGGTTAATTTATCATAGATATGTACTTGTATTAAATTTCAAAATCTATTTATGTACTCTAAAGTTTGCTACTACAAAAACTGATTCAGCTTTTGCAAAACAAAAATTGTTTAATAGTAGCTTACATCGTTTTTGTATTGACTTCCTATTCAAAACGTGTGACTGTGTTCAAAATTTAAAAATTGTGCCCAAAATCTATCAAAATTATTTGTCAATTCTAATTAGTGCGACGTAGGGTTGCGCTGTTCTTGTAGTAGGTGACGGTGATGATGATGATGTTAATGATGTGGTAATGTCCTGTGTACTAATTGGAAATTATCTAGTTGTGGCACAACTTGATTCACCGCAAAATTCACTTGAGTGCCCTCCATATTAACATTTGTCTACACGCTAAAAAACGTTTTCTAACAAAAAATAAGAGAAACCAAACAAGCGCATTTTTTTGCACTTGATTGAAAAAAATCAATGTGAAAATTTAAACTAAAGTGTAAAAAATTTATGTAAATAAATGTATCAATTAAAAATGCAGAATTAAAATTAAAAGTTAAGAATTTCAATTGTCAATAATTTATATGATAAAAAGAAACAAAATAAAATCTACCTTTTTTCGCACTACAATTTACAAATTTGGAAATATAGCGACTACAAAACGTAGAAGAAACGATCGCTGAAGTATTGTCGAGTCGTATAATGTAACATGAACAAAGTACAATAAACTATCTTTTTTACTCAATTTTTTCAAAAAACAAAGAGAGGGTACTGAATGAATCAATTTAACACGCACAATTATACATTCGTATACACGAGTTCGTAAAATTTTTAAAGGTAAAATTAAACCAAAAGGAAAGAAAAACTTAGACAATTTTTATTTTTTTCCTGTAGCCGTCGCATCGTTGACAAAACTTTGGAACATCATATCATCACGTCACAATTTAATTTGGAAAAATCACAAAATATACTTCTGATACAATTACCACTTTATTTACAATTCGATCCGAATTTGTTAAGGTTTATCGATTTTTTTGAAGCGAGAAGATAGAGAATCCAATTAAAATTACCTTTTGAAATCATTTAACTTCAAGCCTTTTAGTTCACTAGTGCAAACTGCACAAAGTACAAAGTGTAGGTGATGACGTTGATGATGATGAATAGTTTTTTACTGTTAAAAGTTTTGCCATTTTATACTTTTGCAAAAAAGACACAAATCGTAACACAAAATGAACTGATTGCTGATTGAAGGACAATGAATTGAAGATGCTTTTGAAATTTTTTGTAAAATTTTGGATTTGATTTAATTAGCGACAAAAAAAGAGAAAATAAAATGCAAATGAAGAGAATATTTTTTTTGGAATAGACAGGAGTAAAGATGATGATGATATGCTGATGATGATGATGATTATGTAATAATAATTTATACAAATAGAATAAAATTTAAAACAAAAGAGCGGCGGCACAGTGTATATTTTTGATTGTTATTTTTTGAAATAGTGGACACAACAACAACAACATGAATAGTACTAAATTGTAAACAATTCCAAAGTAGTTTAGTACTTTTTTCACTACTCGGCCCGGTACACTGGGTGATTGTTGATTCGTTGTTATAATATGCATGTATTTTCTCTTTTGGTGTTGTTGGGGGGACCGGGTGAAAAAGTGCCAACTCTTTCGGAGTGAGATGGGTTACTGATTTCTTTCCAATCTTCCCTTTCTACCAAAATCATCATCATCGTCATCATCATTCCAAGTCATCGCCATAGTCAAGTCAAAAAGTCATAAGCGCCCATAATATAATACTTCATTCGCCGATTTTTATGTATCAACTACACCAGCCATCCATCCAACCAACCAACAAAATTCTCGTTTCTTTATACCCATCCAACCATATTACACGAGAGAAAATAGTCCAGTCTTTTGGAGTAAAAGAGTCCACACGCTATATACATACAAGCAACGTTCCTGCAGCACTGCTTAAGCATTTGTCAGTGATGACGATGAAGACTACTCTTTTTTTCTCTCTCTTTTTTTAAACATATTTTGCAGACGAAAGAGAAAATATGCATTGCATTGAAATTGGAAATGATGAGATGAGGCTAATGCTACTTGTGACTTGGCTGGCTGTATGTACACGGTTGAATGTACAGAAAACAGTTTATTTTACTCAAATTTGAAAGTATTCTGGTGAGTATATATGTTCGAGTGTGCAATGCACTTTTTTACTACTCTGCTCCGCAAGTTGATCTCATCGTCATCATCATCATCGCCACCGTCTCCCATTGAATTTTTTTAAAGAAAAAAAGTTTCAAAGTAAAAATACTACTGTTGCTGAAAATACACTGGTGACTGGAACAGTTTGTGTGTGTGTGTGAGAGAGAGAGAGCGTGTGTATAAAAGAATATTATGTGGGATACAGTGCCGCACACTATCTGACGTTACATTACTTCCGAACAAACATGTCTTATTTTTCTGCAGGAGATAGGTTGTAGGCATCGTCAAGTAAATGATGGCATGTTTGCTTCCGTGTGTACATTTTTTAAAAGAAATTTTTGCGAATGATTTCGAACACTGACGAAAAGGGAAGCATGTACCTACTCAAGTGTAGAGACTAGAAACGATTTACGGTACAATAATGTTAGAGAACAGAGGAAGATGAAAGTGAGAAAATGAAACAGTTAAACTTATTTAAAGTTATTACATAATACAATGTATATGTATATGTGTGTATGTATGTATACGTAGTACACTTATATATATTGCATTCTGTACACACGAGGAAATAATAGTTATGATTATTATGATAAGTAGAAAAGTGTCTAAATAATTGGGACTATTGGACTATGTTACTCTCATACAAAAAAAAATTGCTTAAAAGTAATGTATCTTAAGTACATTATGATTAGACGGCCCACATATCACTGCTACATGAACGAAATGGGAAATAAATCTGTGAGAGTAGATATAAATATTGGTTGTTGGTGACGATGGCCTTTCTCTCTCATGCGGGTGGTGGCGGTTTTCATCACGTAAAATTATTACTTTACGATATTCTGATTAAAGCTGAAAGGCATTACATCTTTTAAAACCACTGCTAGCAGTGAGCATTGTGGTGATGGTGTCCCCGATAGAATCTCACAATCAGTCATTATATTCATTACACATAATAATGGAATAGTATTGTTTCGTCGTATGAGAATATTTCTGAACATGATAATCTGTAATATTATGAAACAATAATTAAATTAATAACTAGTATTTCGAATTAAACTAGCGAGCTAATATGAAAATGCAACAAAGCACACAACTCCCAACGATTTGTGTAGTGACAGGTTTTTCCACTCCAAACATTCCATTCTTCCTCCGTCTGACCTTTCGATTTTCCCCGGCCTCGGGATCAGATCAGATCTGATCTGTCTCCAATGCGTGTACACTCTTTTCTCATTTCTATCTCTCTCTTTGCTAGTTGCTCGTGTACTTCAATGTCTGGGGGACAAATGTTCATTGCTCCCTGCCTCGAGAATGAATCCTATATACACAGTCATAAAACGAACAACATCGCATCGATATCATATCACTTATCTGCAAAACGGTTCGGTTCGTTGGTTTGGTTTGAGTCTTACACTTGATTCAATTCCAATAGATATCAATGCATGCAAATTTAAACATCTGCAATTTGCAAAATCTACCACATTAATTCTTCTAACAAGGTATATACATTCATATTATAAAAACACGTTAAGATAGAACAAAAGAGATTTTTAAATTTTTTTTAATAAAGGGTCCGTTTTAGATCATTTTAAGGAAATATAAAAATGATAACGAAAGGGAAACTTTTTCCTGCGCTGAATCGACCATTAAATAAGTATTTCCATTTAAAAGTAGTTTTCACTTGTTCGTACAACATTGAAAAATGTGACGATTACTGCCTACAGATTTTTTTGGGAAGTTGCTTCATTTTATTCTTAATTCTTTCTCAACACCAAAATCATGATCATCATCATTATTCTCATCATAAGTAAAGCTTACTTGATAGACTAGCTAAGAGAGTGTGTCGTCCTCCTCTTTTTTTCGTCCCACTCAAAAATATCTCGCAACTACTTATTTTTTTAAACACCAAAATATGCATGTGCTCTTATACATCTTCTAGATTGTAGTAGTAGCATAACGGAACACGTACGTATGTATATATCAGACAAAAACTCTCTGCAAAGTGTGTTGAGAAGAGTCGAGGAGTCAACTTGACTCCTCTCGAACATTTTTTTAGTAGACTTTTTCACCCATGCCAACATTATACAAAATTATATAATATTATTAGATTATGCTATTGGCCATAATGATCAGAAAGTTATGTAAGCGCATCTCCCTCTCTATGAATAACAGTGGCAGACTAAAACTCTAAAGAAATAGTATTTCATGCAATAAACCGACTACAACAAATAATACACAAGCTGTCCCTCTATCTCTACATTGAATTTGTATAGAAACTTTGTGTAAACGAGGGTATTATTTGTACTTACGTCTATTTTTTTCTTATTTTTGCAGGTAATTTTAGACTAAGACTTTGTGCTTTTTTTGCCGAAGATGCTATAATAATGTTGTGTGCAATCTCTTGTTATACTGCTTTTGCTGCTTACTCACTTGTCTTGTGAGAGTGTGTAGAAGAAATAGAAGAAGAGAATGAGAGAGTGTGTGTTGATGATGTTGTTGATGATGATGGTTTTTTGGTTCATCACTATTTTTATCATCATCTCCTTCCATTCCGATTCCCTGAGTTGAGGAGTTGAGAGAAAAAAGAAGATGAAAAAGGAAGGAAGGAAGGAGAAAGAGGAAAAAATCATCAAATCATGACGATGAGCAGGATGAGTCCAGTAAGAGCCGAGTTGAGAGTTGAGCTGTGATACATGAAGATGAGGAGGAAAAAAGAGCAAGTTGCTGTGCCACATTGCATTGACTATTGCAGTTGCCTAATACATATAATTGTGTGTGTAAAAAAATCTTTGAAAAATATAATCCTTTCATTTCAAATTCTTAGAGAGGCATATCACATTGCATTGTTTGATCGACTGAATGTAATCTGAATGCATGCTTGGTTAAATATGCACAGTGAAGCGAGGGTTCGAGAATTTGTGGTAATATAATATTTGAAAATGTACAAAATATGTTAACCTGATGCATTTAAGAAATATATACAACAGAATCATATGCATTTTAAAGATTTATGTATTTTTACTGCTGAAATTTCATCAAAACTGGTAACCTATTTTGTTTCAATCATAATCATTCTGAATAAATAAATTTGTTGTAAGGGCTTTTAGTGCTTTGGCTTTTTAGAAGTTACTACGCTACTTTTCTTTCCATCGGGATAAACCACACTTCGGGAAGGGCCTGTGATGAGAATGGCAGTTGAGTTTATTTGCCCATGGCGCAAATCATATCCGGAAACGGGATATGGGGTGTACACTTCAAAGTAGAAATCCTCGTAGTAATAGTTTTGTACGTAGACATCCAAGCGATTGCTCAATGGCCTCACTGCGTAGTACCCAATTGCAGGCTCTGCCACGAGAAACAAGCGAACATACCCATCTGAATGATATTCGTCATTAAAGTATTCGCCAGAAATGGCAATTCTTTCGCGGGAGTAGGTGTGACCGTTAACGGTGTACTGGAAACCGTTGTCCTCTCCAACCGTTATTGTAACTTTAGACTCAGGTTGGTTATTGTTGATAGCGATTCTTCATATTTACAAAGAAATAATTAGTTTATGAGGTAATCTTTTTAAATTTGAATCTTATAAAAAATATGCATCACGCTACTTTTTTGTGCTTTCTTGGTAGTCATTCAATTTTGGCTGGGTTGTATTCACTGGAACCGCCACTGGCTTGGACTCATCGTCAGTCGGAAATGGTGACGGTTTTGGTTGATGTTCCGGTTTAGCGTTTTCTTGTTCCTCTGGTTGCTGTGGAGCTGGACCCGCATCTCCATCTACTGGAATGCTTACCGTGCTGTGCGAACAAAGTATCAAGACCGCTGCGTAATACAATGCAGCAGTCAACATGACAACATTCAATTGCCTCATTTTTTTAAATTTTAAAAAACTTCGTAGAAAACAACAATTAAGCTCTAATTAAAATATTTCTAGAGAAAAACTTTGATATCCCGCTGATTAATTAGTCAATAGGTGAATGTTAATATGACTTTGTTGGAAATAATTATGAATTTTCAGGGTTAAACTGCAGAACTGCAATACCAAACCAGCTTAATTACAATAATGATTAATTGTTAAGATGTCTGTCTGTTATTTTGCGGTAATAGTGGAGTAAACTAATAATTTGGATACTTTGCTGACTTTAATTTTTGCAAGTGTTCACAGGTAAAAACAGATGTATGTAAAATCCAACAAACGCTACCACATAGACCACGACACTATGATGCTAATCCGGGACAAGGTTTACAGCAATAAAAGTTAGCTAACTATGCAACCTCATCATTTATATACACAGCCAAATCGTAATGAAAATGAAATGAAACATTTTCTGTCAAAAACAGTGTTCCAAACATCCATACATTCATTATATTTTTTTATGATAATCATAATAACAATAATGATAAATGATGTTGTCATGTCAGCTATCTTTATTATATTTGCACTACGTACATAGTTTAACTATTATACGTACACAGAGTTTTGCGAATTTTTTATGAAGGTTTGGTAGAAAAAAGGATTTTTATTTTATGTACCCATCAAATCTTTCCGCGATTCAAATAGAGGCTTACAATTAAAAGTAATTGACGACATAATAGAGATCTAATAAATAATAAATAAAATATTTTATTCCTAAATTCAGCCTCAATTTCAATTCCTCTCATTCAGCATTTTGGCTTGATTTCATCATGTCTATATTTATTATAGGAGATCAGTGCAATTAATTTATTGTTGTGTGTAGGTATTCTCGAGAAAATATGCATCTATTTCTGTCAATATCCTTTTCAATATCATCAGAAGCCGAAATTCTGCGGCACGATTTACTCCAATTCCATGATGACTATGCTTGCTTATTGGAGGATTTTTAGGGATTAGTGCCAATTGCTAAGATAATATGTTAGGATGACGTGATGATGACTATGACGACGACAACAACCAGGTTTGATCCGTCAAGTCAACTCTTGTAAAAAGTTTGTTAAACTTTCCGATTTGCATTATAGCTTGTATATCATATATTTTGGTGGTGCACTAAATTATTACCACCTCTGCTTGTTGGGATGTTTGTTACCTGAGACTCCGGTGGTACACACCGGGCGTGTGCGTAGGACGAATGTTCATAAAATTACCATGATGATATCAAGTGAACCTTGTACGCTGTTAAAAATGGCTTGCTTTGTGGGTTTGTTAGCCTTCTCATCTTCCTAGAAATTTCCCTACGAATCTGAAGTGAATTGTCTGTTGTTGATGTTTCACAAATGGTGGGAAGCGAGTGCATGAATTGATGGAAATAATATAATACGTAGCGCATATCTAAATCTGGAATTCATGGTCATCAATGCGGATTTTTGTATGCATCATCATAAAATCAATATGTCAAAATACTTTACATAATAAAGAAGACTTATAAAATACAGATGAAATGCTGAAAGATGTTCCGGAAAAATAGTACAATTTTGTTAAATGGATAACAAAAGAATCGATTTCAAAACTGAAATCGATTATACTAATGAAATTATATTAATCGAAATGAGTTAATGGATTATACTAATAACCGCTACAGATATGGATAAAGTGTGCACGCAAATTTAATACACATGTAAAAACCTGACAAACATTTTCAGCGAGTAGAAAAATATAATTTCTAAAATGAACTGAATGGGAAAATAAACAGAGCGACAAGCCATTTTAATGATTTTACAATTGTAAACACATTTTTTATTTAATTCTTATTACAAAATAACACGTATTTTTCAAAGAGCGTTTAACGTCTTTTCGTCATATATTAACACAGTTTTAAAGAGGTAATGCACTAGAGAATTTTACCAGGATAGTCGCAATAACCAAAAAGCAAACAGAATGTTTCAACGCAATCTTAAGGCATAAGAAACAGGTCACACGATATTTGGAATGAAATAAGTAACAGCATTCGTGCGCCTGAATTTTCAATTAAGTAAAACATCAAATTAATTCAGATCATTTTTTTACAAAGTTGAGCACAAGTGATTTTATGTCACGAGGTAAATTAATGTATTACTGCAGCGGGTAAAAATATGATAAATAGAAGTATAAATATTGAAAATCTTACACATTCGTCGTAACGAAATGTACACAAACAAACTCTAACAAAAATTAGATCGAATCATAATCGAATCGGTACAATCTAAAAAAAGAAAAATATGAAATCAGAAACCAAGAAGCTCGTCAACTTAATTCTTTAAAATGTTTAAAAGGTGAAAGCGGATTACTGACCTTGACTATTCACATACTAATAATATTATAACAAGAAATCAATCTTGAAAACAAAAAATAATAGTTACATATGTAAGAACTTAACACAAAATATATTATATTATTCATAAGAAGCCGAGACATAAAATATAGTTAGCCTTTAACATTTATCTGGTACAACGTTCCATTTTCTCTACGTTTGATAGGTGTAAATAAGTACTACGAGCAGTAAATTGTAGTAGAATGGACTTAATTATTAATAGCAAAAATTTACATGGCATCAGTTAATATTAATATGACAAAAATCTTCTAAAGCACAGAATTAGTTCCATTTGGTAATAAGTAGGTACCATATTTGACTGCTTTGTCGTTGCATCCTCTCACCATTATTAGCCGGATGCTAACAGAATCCATCATTTTTATGATCGGTGTAAGACTGCTTCGTTTCAAAAATGTCACCACAGTCTTCACACGTGAACCTGCCAGTTTCACTCGAGGATTGTCCACCTAACCAAAAAATATACAAATTGTTTATTTAACCATTGTCATTTCTCCAAAGTTTTAAACTTCAAAAAGGAATTCTTACCTGAGGCTGTGTTGTTGCTTAGGGTTGCTGCTAGAGGCTGTGGTGGAATGGAATTTATTTGGGAAGAGCTTTCTGGAATCTGGAGCTGCTGTGTTTGTTGTTGAATCATGCCTTGATCAGATCTGTTGTTTACCAAAGGATTCATAAGGGGGCTAACTGGTAGTCGCACAGTGGCTGAGCTTCCATTCCCATTATTATTGACCTGAGACGACATGTAACTACTAGGACCACTTGGCATGATTGAGACGTTTGGTGTACTGGATAGAGGGGCAGCAGCGACACGATTGTATAGCATACCATCATGTGTAACATGGACAGAACGGCTCACAGGAACTGCCTGCTGCTGGCTAGGTTGATGCTGCTGATATGGTACAACTGGGGTAGAAGATATTGGTGGATAATGAGAAATCGGTGTCATCGCAGGGTTAGATGCCTGCTGATACTGTTGGGTTTGTGGTCCCACAACGGTAGAAGATACTGGTGGATTTTGAGAGATTTGTCGTGTCATAGGGTTTGAAGATGATGGTACAAACTGTTGAGCGCTTGGAAAGGCAACAGAGGGATGTGTTTGATTTTGATTAGGAGCAGATATCGAACGGATATACTGAGCATGCTGAACTTGTGAATTTTGCGGAAGAGTTCCATGATTCGCCGGTTGTTGTGACTGTGGTATCATGTTTTGATATCCTTGTTGCGGCAAAGTACTAGAAGTCGGTTGAGGGTTGCTCAGAATTGGCGACTGTCTTGCTTGTGACGTCCCCATATTAAAGGTTTGTTGCATCATTACTGTGTTTGTTGGAGGCAATGGATACTGTGGGTGTTGCTGCACGCTGGACATAGTTGCTAGTGGCGTGTTACGCTGTTGTTGTTGTTGTTGCTGCATATTGGCCACAGTTGCTGGTGGCGTGTTACGCTGTTGTTGTTGTTGCACATTGGTCATAGTTGCTGGTGGCGTGTAACGCTGTTGTTGTTGTTGCTGCACATTGGTCATAGTTGCTGGTGGCGAGTAACGCTGTGGTTGTTGCTGTACGCTGGTCATAGTTGTTGGTGGCGTGTAACGCTGTTGTTGTTGCTGCTGAAAAGGTTGTTGTGTATGACCATTTGCAGGGCTGACTGATCGAACGGTGGGTTGTGCTCCAGGCTGTAGAATATTCAATCTTCTGACTTCCAAGCCTCCATCGAGTTCTATAGATGCATTGGTCGCCCCTGGTAATGACTGTTGGCTAGAGGCGTTCTGAGGTCGAGTAATCATACGGTTTCCAGTTTGGGGAAATAGGGGCACCGCAACAACAGAAGAATTCACAACAGGACTTATAGTAGTCTGTGATGTCAAATGACGGACCCCGGAGGACCCCAGCGGCATAGCTGGTGGCACAGACTGTACTCGTGGCGGACGAAATTGCGAACGTATTGCGGTATTATGATTACGTGACCGTATAGCGACAGGTTGCTGGCCCGGAAACCGTACTGGCTGTACCTGCTGCATCACAGGAATAGTATTGAATGGAACTGAACTCTGCACAGGCTTTGATTGAAGTAGCGTAAGCAAATTTTGGCTGGCACTAGCAAAAGCTGCCACATGAGAGCTGGAAACTGGTGGTGGTACAGGTGCCGATGTTGTGGGCAATGCCACTTCATTTCTTGGGACAGACTCTATATTGAAATTTTGTTGAGCATTTGTTATGGTTGCCGCTGTGGAGGCTAATTGTGGGTTTTGCTGTTGTTGTTGTGAAGATACTGGAGTCAATCGGCTTTCAGGCGTGGATGTTCGAGAGCTCGCAGACGAAATGGGCGAATAACGTTGCTGATTGTGCTCAATAACATTTGAATTCCCACCTGTAGACAATGAAGAAGTGTTATCTGTGCGAGATACTAATTGCTCTATTGTCTTGTGGTAAATGGCACTAGCGTTGGTAGTTTTGACCCCCACTTCTGTATGGGATTTTTGAGAAGATACATCTGGTCGATCCTTTGGTACAGATTGAGCTGGTTCTGATGTAGAATTAACAGTCTGTTGCCCTTCAAATTGCTTGTTAGGCTCATGTGCAACTGTTACAGCAGCAACAGTAGTAGTGGTCTTTTGTGGAGTGTCCCCTGCAAAGTTACTATATGATTGAGAGTTGTTCAATCTCTTCTTTAAGGTTGCTTTAAGTCTAGAAGCGGTAGCATTCAAGGCTGCAGTTCCGGTTTCCTTACATGTAGCACTGGCTGTATTTTCCTTCGGATCATTTTGGGGTGGTGTTGGTACCATTGTTTGGTCTATAATATTATTTTCGGTTTCAATACTAGCCGACAATTTCCTTGTAAGTCTGTCTTCACTGTTATTTTCAAGTTCGTTGTTTGTGACAGCTTGGTTTTTTGATTCGTCTTGCGTAGTTTGCTTTTCTGGTGTTTCCTGTACCTTGTTTTCGGTTGCACTTTCAACAGCTTTACTTTTCGACCTAAGTGGACCTGGTCTGGGTTTTGAAGGTCCGCCGGTTCGGCGAGCTTTGTGAATAACGTTATCTTCCTTTGCTTTTGGAGAAAGAGGCGTAGATGTGAAATCCGGGATAAAAGCACTTGCGCTAACACTTGGGAGAGTCTCATTTGGCTTAGAAGTCCAAACGGGAGGTGGTGGAGTCTGTTCGACACGAGGTGTACGTGTTTGTTCCTTAGAGGGTGCAACGGGGGGAGCGAAAGGTGTATGCTCCACAGAGGGTTCAACAGGGATATGTTGCACAACGGAAGCAAAAGACACAGGTTCCAACGAGGGTACAACAAGTGAACGTTCCACAGGGGGAGCAACAGGTGTATGTTCCACAGATGTACGTTCCACGGGGGGAGCAACAGGTGTATGGTCCAAAGGGGGAGCAACAAGAGTTTGTTCCACAGTAGGTGTATCTAAATTCGTGTCTTCATTATCCATCCCGACTTCATCCAAGTTGATATTTGGAAACACATACATATATCCTGGAGGTCGGCTCGACGTCACCTTTTCCCTTTGATTAATCTTCTGCTGTATTCGTTGCCACTGCTTCGGAGACAAATTATCGGCCACAATCTTTACTGAAGTTAATCCAATAATATCGCATCTCTTTTTCTGATTGCTGGCAATATTCTTGACTTCTGAAGCTGAAGGTTCTGGCTCTTCGTCCACTTGCAGTTGTGGAAAATGGGCAGCTGCTGGAGTAACGGGAGAAGTGCTCGTGGAAGGTATTTTATTATTATCGAGGGATTTCGTTGAGACACGCCTAGTCCGTATAGGTGCGCCTAAAACACAAATTTTTACGTGCTCCAAAAACTCCTTCAATGCATACGTCTTGAAATAAGATTTGCAGGTGACACAATACTGCTTGAAAAAATCGTACTGACCCGCCCAATACTCTCCACATTTGGTATCTAAGTGTGATTTCAAATCTGTGAAAATTTAAATCCATCAGTTACAATCACACTTTCAAATGTTTGATTACAAATCATACTGTAAATTTTTAAAACGGCATACCTGTTACTTCCTGAAATACTTCTTCACACACAACACATTGAGGTTGTGAAACGTCGTCTGCATGGGAGCTTAAACTCCTGAGTTTACTAGCTGGAGAAATCGCTGTCCCTCTGGTGCCTATAAATTGTAAAAGTACAACATTTTCTTCTTTAGCGCCACCCATCGTATTAATGTTTCACACTGACGTATTTTAATAGGTCATTTTAATAAAAGATCACTTACGAGCAGGCCTATGAGCATCCATTAAAGCTTCTATGGGAGAGTTTTCAATTGTATTAGATTTTGTTGGAGAGCCACGATCTTCATTTGTATTCCCACTGACTATTTTCGCGTAAGAACCCTCCTCTCGTCGACGTCTTTTGGGATAACGGCCATGATCCTCATCCAATTTCGATGAACTCGCACTCGTTCTTGTTCTTGGTCGCCTATTCTCACTATCCGACAACTCCATAGACTCTTCTTCGCCCACAGATTCCAACTCTACGTCTTCTTCTTCAACAACATCCTCTCCAGCACTTGGTACATAATCGTTGTCACGCTCGTATCTCCCTTTTGGACCATTTGAGTCTTCATCTTCAGGCTCCCCAGTCGCCCCAGGAGTTGTTGACCTTGTAACACGACCACGGCCTCTACCTCCCCTGCTACCCCGTCCTCGACCCCTGCGTCCACCCCGAGATACATTACGAATAATCCGTGGTTGCTTGTGTAACGGTAGTAAAGTACCTGGTGGCACCTTCTGAACCACTGGCAGTGGAGCTTTTAAAGCATCCGGCTCATCCGAGTCGGAGCCATCATGGGTGGGAGGTCTGATGGGGGCAGGTGTAGAAGTGGATGGTCTGACATCGTTATTTCGTTGAATTCTTTCTGTGGGTTTCTTTGAATAAGATCCTGGAGGAATTTTTCTTATTTCCGGTAGCTGATCAGCAAGTCCACGTGAGGAAGAAGCTGTATTTGGGGATGGTCCAGGCATTTGGTTTTGAGAACTGGAAGTAGGCCTTACTTCACTGGAACTACTTGCTATCGCTGTAGAAGAGGGAGTTGCATGACTTTTCGTAGCAGATGCAGATTGAATCTCTGGCTCGTTCGGATCAGCAAACCTACAGACTGTGGCAGACCTTATTTTCTTCTTCCTTATTGTAGCAGCACTAGTTGATGCATCAAGAAAAGAAAATCCTTTTATGTCGACTTGGAGTAGCCTTAGAATATCTTTCACCTCTTCCTCTTCGTTACTATTGCCAACAATACAAAGTCCTGTGTAGAACAGTGTCACGACATGCTTCAATATATCAGCATCTACGTCTATACATATGCTGATGATGTTATTCAAGTCTTTGTGACCTGAGAAAGGCATGTTGATCTATCAAAGTAATAAAAACAATAACAAATGAGCTATCCACCTAACTCATTTAACCCAATGGTTGGAAATTTATTGAAACGCTTACCTTCATGTTTTCTAAAATCAGCTTAGTTAAAAACTCAGACTTCTCCATAAGAACTATACGATGACATGGGACATAGCCATTCTTCCCCAGTAAGTTGACATCACAAAACTTTTGCCCGTCGGTTCTCTTCTGCATTTCAAACATCTCCTTCAATGCTGGGTTTGAGGTGTTGATTATTTTGATGTGAGTGTCACGATCTTCAGAATACTCTAAAATTCATTAATGACACAATTTAAGTCCTTTTAAATGGTTCAAAGTACAGCAGCTAGTTCATACATGCACCACTCAAACTCCTAACAAACTGGCAATTAACTTACCACCCTCCAAGTCACTCTCCCAATTGACTTCATCCCAGTCTTGTCTCTCATCCTTTCTTCTCTTGTCAATCTGAAACAGTTTCTTGGTCGAAACAACAACCGTATTCACTTCCATCTCTCCTCCTCTCCAAGTTCTCTAATCTCTTCGGGAGACTAGAGGTGTCAATGTCAACTAAAAAACAACCCAACAAAAAATACATTTAAAAATATTTTAAAACTTCTTAATCGTTCAACCGGATTCCATTAAAACAATAATACTAACAATCAGTAAATCCAAACACGCTAATTTACATTACAAACATTACAAACACGCTAAAAAATACACAACCAATTAGTAAACCCAAGTTTCGCCAACTAAAAACTCACCTTTTTACTTGAATCTTTATTCCGACTGACCGCAATGCATTTACTTCTTGCCAAAACCAAAACAAAAAACACAAAAAGTCTTGACCGCTAACATGTTCATAGTTTATCTCTATTCCTCTTTTTCCTACTATTACATATTACACTACGCGAATTTCTCAATTCCAATTTCCGATGGCAAAACAGAAAGAAAAAAAAACGCTTCTTCTACTCGTTCACTTGTTCCACCTCCATAAAATATAGTGCATTAAAAAGTAAATGATGGATAAAAAGAGGATCTAGACCAGAAAGAAGAGCGAGTGAGCGCCTATTGTCCTCGTACTCGTCCTCACTCACAGTTTCTTGTAATTCATGTAATGCATTGCATGGATGGATAGATAGATATGGACCAATGCTCATAAAAGATGATTCATTCATGCAACAGTTTTCTTGGTACACTTTTCGATGCAGCATGTTATCTGAATCTGAGGTACTGGACTGGACCAAATCATTTTTTTCCAAATCAAGGTAGAAGTAGAGCAAGCACTGCACTGCAGTGCACAAACCATACTAGCATGCCAATTGCCAATGCTAATGTAAAAGACTAGTTGAAGTGGCCCGTCACAGAATGCCGGGCTGCTAGAAGGGTAGGCATTAACAGCATAATTTTTTGTAT